>ULGT01000005.1:881635-1051567 GCA_900519025.1 Yarrowia porcina
TTGGAAAAAAAAAAAAAAAAAAAAAAAAAAAAAGTCTTCATTGTCTGTATAGACCCTGTATCCGTACAGTACGAGTACAAGTAATACATTGTTACCTTGTCTACCCTTACCTTGTCTACCCTGTCCCTAGCTGTAGATCATTATCAGACCCTGGGCCTGTCGATAAGTCCAGAAGCGTTTTGAGCGTCAATTACTAGTCTGGAAACGTCCAAGGAGTTCTGACAAGTATAGGTGTATTCTATGGTGATAAGGGCCACATACAACGACTCACAGTGGACAAGAGGGGGTATTTGAAAGACATTTGAAGACAAAAGATGACATTTCATGACTTATAACGCTCTTAAAGACGTCAAAATGACCTCAGAACAACGTCAATCATCTTGATAGCTCGTCATATGCCTTATCATATATTCATGACGTCTCTATCGTGTCTCTATGACGTCTACCATGTCACCTACGTACTCCCAGGGTCCACTCTTGTCTATAGACTCCAGCTCACCATCTAAGACACTCAACGGCGACCCACAGAAACACATGTGCCTGGGGACATATATTAGTCCGCTTGCGTCGGTAGCACGGGTGCCTGCCCAGCAAGGTTTGACCCCTTAATAGTTATTGTCTTAGAAGGACAGAGTAGGGGTGGGTAGAAGGGGGTCAAAACAAACGATTATAGACAGTCTGAAAATACCGAAATGCTCCCCTCGCTTTGCTGATTCCAATGGTACAACTTTCATCCATTTATTCCACCTCCATCACCCTCAAAACTCCACCCCATTATTCTCCCATCAACACCTTAAAGTTATCATAGAACCACACCTAAACCTCTGTCGACGGAACCGGTGATGTACATAGCCAGGGGTGTCGACCCTTGGAAAACAGGCTGATACGGACTGAAGCGGCCAAGGCGGAGCGGCCAATCTGTTGCTGTGGTTACGCAAAAACGGAGTGGAAATTTGACTGAAAAATATTGTCCAGAAAATGCCCCCTTAGCACCTCATAGAACCACATTTGAAGCCCTTGTACTGCTTCAAAAGCCCTATTTTTTCTCATTCCAATCAGATTTTCCTTCTTCTTCACTCGTTTTCACTCTTTACCACCTGATATGGCTGCTTGAGATCTACAGTGATACGATATGGGTTGAGACGTATTCTGCGGAGTCCGTGGAAGAAGATGTAGTGGGTGGATTTCGACCAGAGGGGTGTCATTGTGATCAGACAGATGGGGGGATTAAAATGGTATAGTCAGATTTCTTTTATCGGCTCTGGTTGTCGTTTTAGAGTGGTATCGATGTCTTACTAAGGGCATGTTCAGATAGTCAATATATTGACATAAAAAGCCATAATTTCTGTTCGACAACTCCACCACCACCTTTTCTCGCCTCTTCTCCATCCAACCATCTACTTCTCGTCCCTCTTCCCCTCGTAAAAGACCCTACATGTCGTTTTTCCTGCACCAGCGGTAATACCTGACTACCCGTAACCCCTGTCTACGCGAAGATACACGTGAAGCAGGTAGTCTGACAAGCGTCGCCGATCCCGTGCCCATCAACGGACCCTTTATGCCTTTTCTACCTTTTCAAACACTAGCCAAACTCTTTGTTTTCTTACGTCGCAGATCACGTGTCGATCATACATGAAGATCACGATCGACACCAGGAGAGACGTGACGCGTAGCGTGAGGAGGGAGGGAAGAGGGCTAGCGTGTTGAAATTGGGTGAGGAATCGTTTGGTGAAGTGTTTAATGTGTTTTACTAACTGTATGGTGTTCTAGAGTGCACCAATGTATGTGTCTGGTTGAGAGCTTCAGTATGATACTTTTCTCGTCCTTTTTCCGTCAAAAATCACCCCAGATAGTCTGCTGCTCTCCATTCCAGATAATGATAGACACAGTGAGCGCCCCGTGAACTCTCTGAAACAATCATATAAACAACAGAAGACAAAGCAGACTACTGCCGTCAGTCACGAGTCTCCAAAGACGGATATTATATCGCCGTTGGAAGAGAGAAAAGAGACAAGGAAGTGAGCTGCAGTGTAAGTGACGGAGATGGAGACTTATGGGTTGGTTTTTGTAACTCGTATGATCGTTCAAACGGTTTTAACGGGGTCGTATTGAGCTACAAGAGGGTTGAGAGGTATGCGGTGGTGAACGTGAAGTAGGCACGTGACAGAAGTGAAGAGGGCGATACTACGGCTAATTGAGCATTCTGAATTTTGTGGTAACCTTTTTGACCGTGTTTCTACGTGTGTTTGGGGAGGTATGTTGAGTATTGGTAGGTGGGGTGTATAGACGGGTCTACATGATAGCTAATGTGTGCAAATTAAATGATATTAGGGAAAATGAGATTGTCTTAGTGATGTTAGGAGCTTTAGAGATGTTAATAAATAGTATTTGTGGCTCACTTCGTTCTCAGAGTGTCTTATATAGTAACTCTTGGTTGGAGCTGTAAGCAAGGTTACTCAAGATATACTTGTAGAGGTAGAATAGAACTAATCTATGGGAACTTTGACAGTGAAATACTATTTATCGAGATCTAATAATTCAAATTCTGCTCCGTTAATTCATTAGTTCAGGATATATTACTCGATTCTTTCTCTACCGTGGTAGCTGCGTAAAGGAGCTCTCAAGATAGTGCCACATTGAGAAACAGAGAGATATATCAAAGTAACAAGAACTTCACAGTGAGATTTGTAGAGCTGTAGACTGTCTTCATATCTATTTTCTCTAGCCGATTTCTACACTTCTGTCCTTTTTTTTCTACTCAATACAATCACTACTCTAGACAACATGAGAACTCAGAAGTACTCGTGAAGAGAGAAATAACTCTCAGAAGAGGGGTTAAACAGCTCAGCTAAAGTGGAGGTGAATACGTAAGTGGTTTCCCACTTTTTTATGTGCCTTTGATGCAGTTTCCACGGTATTTAATACTATACGTATGTGGGGCAGCATGAAGACACCATTAGTGAGCATGTTTACGGACTAGAAAGATGAGCAGAACGTCAAAGACTACAATGTGGCTTTCTATTAGTTCATCAAAGCAAATCGGAGTGCTTTCTAACCCCCCTAGCACCATATGGGATCTTACATACTCTCTCAGTGATATGCACCAGAACTGTCAGCTGTCTATAACCAAAGAAATAAATGATAGAGAGGTTAGAGAGATCAGATTAATGAATGAAAATTATAATAGACTATTTGAAAGCCTTCTTATGAGATCATGATCCATTTCTGCAGGTTTTCACACTAGAGTCAACCCAGGATTCCTTGAGAGACTGTCGGTATAGAGACTGACAAGAGAAAGAGACCACAGAGAGTTTCCAAAACTTGACAATAACTTATCGAGAGCTTTCAAAAGTTACTCACAGCTGCTTTCGTCGTCTCTATCCCCTTATTACTCCCTATACACTCTCTACTTGGTCAGCTACTGGGCTTCAGGAGTGTCTCTTCTATAATAGGAAAAGTGGCTAGGAAGATGAGGGAGTGCCTAGAAGCTGCTATAGCTTTACAATGGGTTATTATATCAACTGCTCATTTGTTTATGGTGCAGGTTTCGTGGTAAAACACACAATATACAAGAATGGCCATCTGGAGGCTGTCCTCTTTAATAGGCTAGATGACTATATAAGACAATTGGAACTTCGATAAACTAACTGCTTAGTACCGGTAGCTTTTAATAGACGCCCTGAGTTTCTGGTACCTCCATTAGCAGCGTATTAGTCTCCTTATGTTCTCCACCGTCATAGACCAGACTTTAGAAGTACCCATTAATTAGTAAAATAAACACCACTAAAGACCCCGAAGCATTTCATGATCTATTCCTATATCTGAGAAGCAGTCTTACTACCGCAATTGTGTATATTGCTCTATATTGCTGCATTTCAACACTACTCCCAGTTATGGCTTCCGAAGATGATATCATTTCTGCAATGACAAAACGACATGGTGCAATTAAAGCTTTATAAAACCATTTGTTCTATCTACATCACCAATATGAACTACATTTTGAACCTCCACTATGCTCTATCACTATATTAATACCCATTAAACCCTCAACCTGATTCTCCATAAAACTAAGAAGTGTCCAAAGAAGCAAATTACTAATAAACAGGAGTCAAAGAGTTAATCAACACCTTTCAACACCCATATTAAACAAGTATTTACCCCTCTAACCACCCAATTCCCCCTCTATCCACCCATTCACCCACTTCTTCAAATACAGTCCTCACCCAGGAAGCATATTAATAGGCAAAGACACACAAAACCAACCCAAACACTGCCTCAGTCGACTGTTCCCTAATCTATTACCCACCCAACCACCCCCACTTCCCCCCACATGACCTCCTTCCACCAATACATCACTCCTCCCCTAACTTTCAACTTTTATATCCCCCAAAACTCCCCCAATAACCATCCCACGACAAATCCAAAAATACAGCCATACTCCCCTCACTCTCCTCTTTCCAACCATACCCTACAATCCCCTATTCCCCTTTATCCCTCCCTTATCGGCGTTCTCCGATAAACATTGAAAATGCCCTTCATATAGCTTATTCCTCGCATTGGAACATGGCAAGATTCGGGGCCCAAAAATGAGACATTTGAAAACTGAAGTCGTCAAAAACCCCGTTTTTAATCACGTGACCCCTCACTCATTCTCACGTGACTTTATATAACCCCAACCCCCGTTTTCCCTCCCCACTACCCTAACCCTTCCGGCGTATGTCCCAGCGGCCCGACAAGGAGGCTAAGCGGGGAGATAGCAGGTGCATATGGGCGTGTGAGGGGAGTCTTGGCGAGATGGTGGGGAGGAGTGTGAGCACAAAACGAAAACTGCTAACTCGTTCGGACGGGTGAGGCGATTCAGAATCTGTTTTCAGAATCTTAATTGGGGTATTATTCGTCGTTATACAGAGTACTTTATGGCGTTCGTGAGTAATCAGAGTTTTGATCTAGATGGAGGTGGAATATGAGAATGACGAATATATTGAGAAAAAATGTATGAGAAGGGGGTAATTTTTTTTTGGTAGATCAATTATCCGTAGTTTGAAGAATGGATTTCGAAATTTTCAGCCTTATACCTCCTCTACAACACCCCAATAACTGGACCCTTATAATCCCTATACTTCCAAACTAAACTCTGTCTGCATTGATATCTCTATATATATACATAGTGTACCAGCTACTGTAGTCTTTCTCCACCTTAACGCCATGTCTCAACAAGTTTCCGAAGCCGATTTCAACCGCCAGATTGTGTCCAATTACACGGACGTTGCTGGCGAAAAGCTAGGAGGCAAAGTTCTCTCCTTTTCCGACGAGTGGTTTGCCGAAGCCGCCAACCTCATCAAGCCCTACGTTCCTATTCGAGAAGCAGGCAAGTTTGTGGACTCTGGAGCCTGGTACGACGGCTGGGAGACTCGACGGCACAATACCGAGCCTGCAGACTGGGTCATTTGCCGGTTTGGAGTGGCTGCGGCCCATATTGTTGGTACCGAGATTGATACCGCCTATTTCAATGGAAACCATGCTCCTGAGATTTCAGTAGAGTGTACCAGCATTGCCAGTGGCTTGAGTGAGTCTGACGAAGCTGCTGCTCTCAAGTCTGCTACCTGGGATACCGTTATTTCCAAGCATGAATGTGGACCTAATCAGAAACAGTTTTTTGTTCTTGATAAGCCCACTGACAAGACCTATACTCATGCTAGATTGAATATGTATCCTGATGGAGGAATTGCCCGGTTCAGATTGTACGGATCTGTGGTTCCCGACTTTTCTCAGTCCAAGGATGTGGAAATTGATCTTGCTTCTGTTCTGAATGGAGGACAGGCCGTGGCTCGATCAGATCAGCACTTTGGATCAGCTGATAACCTGTTGTTGCCCGGAAAAGGTGAGAATATGGGTTCTGGATGGGAAACGAAACGGTCACGTGAACCTGGACATGTGGATTGGGTCGTTATTCGACTAGGAGCTCCCGGTACTATCAACAAGATTGTTCTTGATACCGCCTGGTTCAAGGGCAACTTTCCTCAAAAGATGACAGTGTCTGCTGTGAACTTGAAGAAGGGCGAATCTATTGCTGCTGACGATGATCGATGGGTCGAGGTGCTGGCTCCTGTCCAGGGAGCTCCTCATGTGGAGAAGGAGTACCCTGTGGAGAATAAGGATGTTTTTAGTCACGTGAAACTGACCATTATTCCCGACGGAGGTGTTTCCAGAATTAGAGTGTTGGGAAATCGGGCAGAGTGAACTAATGGTGTCTTCTAGAAGACTTGGACGATGAATACATGACATTACAAAAACGGTAGTGAGTGGCCGTAGGTCACGAACGGACCCTTAAGCAGATGAAGGGGTTTCACAGGTGTAGGGGAGGTGGTAGAGTGTTCTGGGAGTGTAGAGAGGGAGTTGAAAGTGTTCAATTGGTAATATGGGTGATATCAAGTCTGTTGTAGAGGTATTGCTGTAGCTCAGTATGGCTTACTAAGGGAAGAAGATAGTAATGTGAAGGAGTCCTCCAGGAGACGTTTAAAGGGTGTCACCATGATCTGTGCCTCCGGTTTAGTGGGATGGATATCTTTCTTCCTCTGAATGTGCTTGATATGGTGGTTTGGTGGGTCTCTCGTAATATTCTCTTCTGGAGGCCTATAGTTAGACTCTGGCTTGGTCAACTAAAAGTCAAGTATAAAGTCAACTGAGGGTATATGGTGGATGTGGTAAAGGTGAGAAAAGGGGACATAGTTGTATGGCAGCAAATATCTTTTGTGTAAATATATTGGTAAAACGTACACTCTTAATCAGATGGTATACTTCTTTTTACTCCACCACCTTCGGAAGGCAGTATTTGCACCCCCAGCGGACTTTCAAGGTCAACTAACCCCAACTAATAAGGCTAAGTATTGTCTGGGGAGGAACTGAACATCACACTGCAACACCATCAATAATGCGTTTTGAAGATCAGAAACGAAGTAAAAGTGACCATACACCTCATATTACTTGATTTTGTCTTTACGTATCTTTTTCCGGGCGTTTTTTGGCCACTATTAGGACAGCTCAATCTCATGGTTCATGTTATTCAGCTGAGTATAAAGCCTACCGGTACTGTTTCGAGACAAGATACAGTGAAAGAGCACATTTTTTGTATGAGAGCAGGTACATCTAATGCCATGTTTGTAATGAGCAGGGTTTTCTGAACATTTTGGACTCTTCCAATTCTTTGTAGCCTCTCTACAAGGTCATATTTGAGGGACTCCAACTATTCAACATGAAGTTACTCCTCCTAACAATAATGGAGATGTAGACTATAAGACATCTTTCAACGTCTAATGAAGAAGATCAAAGCCATAGAAAAGACGGTGATCTATTCGGAATCTATCACTCGTTCTTTTCGTAGCTTTAGAAGTCGTTTAAAGCCTTAGAAGTCTCTACGGTGTGGTTCTGGTGTTCATAGATTAGGACCTCTTCAAGAAGGATATGAAGAGAAGGTAAAGCTCATCACTGAATGAACAGAAGAGACCTGTCTATACTGATATCGTCTTAAGATGACTAAGCTAGAAGCAGAACAAGACCAGTATTGATAGTGTGAAGTCCTGTCCTGAGACATCTAAGGCCACTCTTAAGACAACCGACTTTCTCCTGTCAAGACAACCGACTTCCCTGGTGAATGTACCATCGCTCTTATATCAAAAGTTTTTATGAACAAACAGCTGACTCAAACGGATGGCGGTGTAAGAAGATATTAATCTGGCGTAGCTGGGGGCATATGGACCTACTGGAGGCACCACTGGTCCGGAGGACACAGCTCGCTTAGTAAGAATCTACGTGTTTTGTTGGTTGATGCCAGGCATCGTTTTGTCGACCGTTTATTGACTACATACGCAGTCAGTGTAGTGTGTAAGAGGAGAGGTTGATAAGAGGAAAAGATGTGATCTATTGTATGTCGTGACCATGCAGTAGGGTAACTGAACCCTAAGAGAGGATGGAGGGACAGCAATATGATGTATCAAACTTGATGAAAGCAACAGCAATTGAGCTGAAAATTCGATAATAACCAGATACGACATTTTTAAACACTTCCATCAACTCAGATTTTCTTTATCTCTTCTCAATCACCCGAAAATTCAACCCTCCCCCAACCGCCTCATGCACGCCGTTTAAACCTCCTACAATTATCACCACCTTACTCTATCAACCATACAACTACCTACACTCATGGACAACCTACCTACACCAATACTCACCCGAATAATCAGCGAAACTGACTACGACACGGCGCTGGCTCTGTGTCACACCAGCCCACGGTTTTCGCAGATTATTCGGTCGCCAAACAACGATTCTGCCATTTTCAAAAATATCGCTCTCAGAACTTTTCCTTGGTGTTACCCTGCAGTAGGACAAACATGGCGAGACCTAGCCTGGGACGTGGAAAATGTCGGGCCCGAGTCGGACGCGGAAATCTGGAAAGAAACGGCGAAATGGACGCTAGCTGATCCAGATACAGATCTGGGGTTACTGATTATGACCGAACATCATGCTTCGAGGGAGATTAGGGATAGTCACGTGACAAAACATGTTGACACAAGAGTGACACGTGACACGGATATTTGGGGTTCAGGAATTGTGGAGTTGGAGGGTGGACTAGTTGTTGATTTCGTGGAGGCGAAAGCGTGGAGGAAGGGGGGTAGTGAGGCACGTGACAGGGAGAATAAAGGTACGTTTGTTCCACGTGATATATCACGTGACCAAATGACTCTTGTCAAAAAAGATGACGTTTGGTACCTCGAAGACATGCCTCTACCCGTCTCTCCAGGCCGCACTCCTACTGTCCATATTCATAACGGTCAAACATTTATATTTGAAACTGAATATGATGTCACGTGTCCAGATACTGCTGTGAGTCACCTTCACGTGATTGACTGGTCTCAAGGTCGTTATATTTCTCTTCTCACGCTTATTCATGAAGCTGGTGTTTTTCCTGTTCCATACCTTAGCAATGGCTTTTTATGGCTTTTCTATGAACATTTTGTTGTCAAGTACAATGTTGATGATATCAAGTTGGATGCTTCTACAACAAGATGTTCGTCTAAGATCTATTATATTAGTCAGATTGGACTTCCTGCTTCTCTAAGAGACTGTCATTTCCAAGCTCATGTTCTTTATGGACGTTTTGTCAAGATGGGCCAGTTCTTTCTTGACTTGGAGGCTCTTATGTGGTTCAAAATTGAGGACGGACTCGTGCATGGAATGTTGCATAAAGGGCATCATCTTTGGAGTTATTCAGGGGATGTCTTGAAGAAGATAGATGAGATGGTTGGGGAGGCTGGAGAAGAAGAACCAGTAGATATAAGTTTGTGTTTCAAGACCAAAAAGAAGAAGGCAAAGAAGAAGCCCAAGAAGGAGGAGGAGACCTCTCAGGACCAAAAGAAGAGTACGTCTTCTCTCAACCAAAAGGAGGAGGAGAACACGACAAAGACTTCATCTTTCAACCAAAAAGAGAATGAGACACCAGATAATGAGACTCAGACTCAGACAGAGACTCAGGAACAGAAACAGAAACCCTCACAACCATCTCCAAACAAAGACAAAGACAAAGACGGACTTCAGCCAGCAGAAAAAGCAATGGCTGCCCTGGATATCAACAAAGACCTTCCTCCAGAGCTTCACATTGATTGAGAAACTGAGGGGGTAGTAATGAGCACATAGACAAGTATATATACAATGATAGACTTAGACATACAAGTGAGTAATACACTTCTACACTCTATAAAGTATCCAACACTTCTAGTAGTCCTTATGTCTAACTCTACAAAGACATATCGTGCTACCCTGCTCAGCTGAAACCCAAGTACCTGGTACAACCGTATACACCCTCGCTCATTCTCATTCCTGATACATATCTTGTTTCTGTCTTTTCATTTCTTTTTCCGATTTTTTCTCTCACTTTAGACATGCACCTTACCGAGGTTCAACTTCTGGTATCAGCTGTATCAACTGTATAGCACAAGACTACCAAGGTAACCAGTAGGGTAATCAAGTATCAGCTTACTAAGCATTAGATGCCCCTCCCCCACCTGTCACGTGACATGATGACATTCTGTTCCAGATATGCGTCACGTGACCTCCTTGTTTGCTTGCCGCTCGCTTGTTGTCCATATGCAGCCCCTGTATCAGAAGTGTTGGGAGGATTGTGGGAGATTTGGGGGGTGTCTGAGGGATGTATTAGTGGGTAAAAATGAAATCTGAGAGCGGGAATCGACTCAGAAGAACCAGGGGAACACAATGGTATACTTATTTCCCATTTTAGAACACTATCTGAGATGTTATAGTTCTCCCTCCAAGTCAACAAATTTAGCGAGGTATGGTTATCGATTTCAAATTGACGCAATGGGGGGAGCACTACAAAGCGGGAAATAATGGTTCAATTTGGAATCTGAAAGCAGAAAAATGTTCCCCGAAATGAGACAAGTCGAATGGTACCCTTCTCGACCCCCCACGTGTATTATTCCCCCTCCTTACCAATTCCTCTCAGCTGAAACAGTACCTCACTAATGCAGGTTGTGCAGCCGCAACCCCAACCCTAATCTGGGTGTGGGTTTCGGCTCTACTCTACTTATAACTATAGCCGGTGAAGCTCCTTCTCCAGCGCCCCTCCTACCTCCTTCGACATACAACACCATGACCACCGCCATTTCCCCAGCAACGCTCAGAACCTGGATGGACGGCGCCAAGCGGGTCTGTGTCGTGGATGTACGGGACGACGACTACAACCAGGGCGGCCATATTCGAGGAGCCGTCAATTTCCCTTCGGCAAACTTCACCAAGAGCTTTGAGGATCTTGTGGAGGCCAGTGCGGCTGCTGAGGCGGTAGTTTTCCATTGCCAGTTTAGCCAGGTCCGGGGTCCGCAGTGTGCGCGGTACTATGAGTCGAAAATCAAGGCGTTGGACAGTTTCAAGGGCCAGGAGGTGTGTGTTTTGACGGGCGGGTTTAATTCGTGGTATGATGAGTTTGCGTGCACTAAATATATCGAGAGATAACACACTCGCGTAGCGAGGGTGTCGATATATGACGTCAGCAGGTGGTACCATGGTGGCAAGGGTATTCTGTCTACCAAGATACTGGTTACATCTACTGAGAGCCTGAGTGCCATCCTCTAGGGCTCAGTACCAGCACTCATCAAAGGATATCAACAATGAGCATTCTCATTAGGCTGTAAGGCAGCCAGCAGGTAATAGATAATGTATTAGTATAGATCACGAGCACGTAGTGCGAGTGGAGGTGCCCTTAATACATGTATGTAGTATAACAGTATGTACTGTAGGAGTAAGGAAGATCAGATAGACGATATCTTCACTTTAGATGATGTAATATGGATTCTGGTTCTTCTAGTATCATGTATATTCTTCACTATGTTCTTCATTATGATGGTTACTCTCTTACCCATATCCTCTTACAGTACGGTATGTCTCACTACCCCTCATGAACGAGACATGTTAGTGAGAAAATACCTGTAGTCACGTTTTTCCGGTTGCTCATTGAAATTGCTCTTCTCCAATTTCTGTTCCTGATCTAGCCCTTACCACTTCTTTGTCTTTGTCACCCATCTCCAGGTCACTTGCCTGCCCCACCATCGTATAAGCACCACTGAGACCCTGCACTATGTGGATGCTGCAGAGATAGTGGAGGGGAACACAGGTGGCAGTATGTACCGGTATTGTTCAGTGGTTATCGGTTGGAGGGGTAATGGGGGTAATTAATATAATGCTCTTCATACAGGGTATGGGTAGGCGTAAGCTGTATGACCTCGTATATCATACTTCATCTATGTACTTGGATAAAGAGATCAACTTATGACTTCTTCTCTGAGTGGCTACCTTCTCATCTTCTATGGGCTATAAATAACTCCATGTCTCTCTATAATGTCTCTATTATGTCTGCTTCTCGTCTATCTATCATAATATCAGGCACACCCTGTCACTGCTGTTTCACCCAGAATCGTACGATTTCAACTGCCACGGTGAGACTCGGTTATCGTTACTTATGATCAGGAACGGAAGGTGGTACCTTTGGAGGAGTACCTACCGGTACATACGAAGAATGTGCCGTATGTGCCGTACATACATACAAAAGTGACACTACAAGTACGCCTCTAACTCCCCCAATATTCGTCCAAAACACTCCAGGACTTCACCAGTCGCATTAGCACGACCTAAAAATACCCCCCACGTTTTTCAGAGTTCATATTCGTCGTATTTGTTATTATCGTGGCAAAACTAAATCTTACCAACAGGTTTGTAGTCCGTAGTAACTAAGAAGTATCTCTACTACATACATTCTCTCAAAAGCAAGTCCAGCAAAGCAAACACCGGCGCTTCCATTTCTCCGCTCTATCCGCCGATACCTCTCTCTACTATCCTCTCTCCTCATTTCCCCTGAGCTGTCTTAGTAGTCATTTCTTTTTCGTCTGTCTCGAAGACATCTCACAGCAAACATTGGCTGGAGAAGTAGGGGCCCCCTGATTCAGTCCAGGAAAAAGAGAGACCACCCAGTGTTTGCAAATCAAAATCAGAGACCGTACCTTACATTTCATGTTGACTAATGAAACACACAAGAATGAGTAATCCTCTATGCAGATGAGGTTCCAGTGCAGGCAAAGACAGAATAACTGGAGACCTAAAGAACCACAACCAGTGAAGTAATACCAAGAAGTTGAAAATAGTGAATTTCGTCGTATTCCGTTTGTGAATATCAACTTATCGCTTTAATAGTCTCCATCTAAACACATATCTCTTGGTGTGCTCCATCCATCCCACCACGATTAACACGATAAGAGATGACTCAAGAAGATTATTTAAAAGTGTAAAACTCATCAGATGACCACTTTTGATAATTATTGATGACCCCCACAAGATTGCCTTTTCCCAGGTCCCTTCATAATACTTACAGAAGCTAGACTCCGTGGAGCATGAAAGACAGTTCTGTACATCTGTAGAAGAAATAGACTTGGTAACATGCGATATAGAAAGGCCAGTTGCAGTAAAGTGACTCTGCTCGATGAGTGTACTCATTCATGAACTTCTTATCGAGCTCTGGTGTCTCTGGTAGGTCTCCTCTTCTCCTGAAGAGCCTCCTTGAGTCAGAGTTCCACTTGTTGCTATTTAAAATATTGGTGATATTTATACACATTGAATCAGCTCCGCATATAATGGCCAGCTTTTGAACTTCTCCTTCACTTCTTTCTATTCCAGTGTCCACTGTTACTTGTACCGGTACAAGTACACCCTAGGTAAAGGTACTGACATCATTCTTGAGAACCCTACCCTGGTACTGAAGACTCATTTTCTAAACTTTTCAATACTGAGGCTTCATAAAACAATAGTCTGATAGTTGTCAACTTTGTCAGTTTACCAGCTTCATATCCATTTCTCACGTCTGCCTTAATCATCTCTCTTCCACCACACTTTTATGACTCCTAACACTTCACCACTGTTCTACGAGTCCGCCTTCTGAAAGCCCACGAGACTATTTAACAAGGCACTACCTTTCAATAAGTATTCAGTAATAGGTTCTTTTGTCTTTCACACTCCTCAACGACTCCCATTTCTTCATGGTCTCCTTAGCACCCATCTATGACACCATACAACATAACTCCTTGATGTAGACCAAGTGAAGGACTACCGGTAAGTATAGTATGGGGTGTTCTTGTTTTGTTTCCCACATAAATATCCACTTTGTATGAGCTTCTTTGTTATCGTATCTTCATATATGACATACCTATGGCCCATTGCTCCTCCCTTAGCTATCTCACTCGAACTACACTTCATACTCCACAAGTTCTCTCACACTCTTCTATATCACCATGCGTCTTTCTAACCCAACTCACACCACCTCTTGTTGCTCTTCTTCTCCTTCTTAATTTTCCTATCTAATGAGAATAATTAGAACCGGTAGGGTGATGTTTCTGCAATGTTGGTGGCTGACCTGTATATAGGAGCTATCTACTGGTGCAAGTATAGTATCTCTTTCGGAACAATATGTCCTAAAGTGATGTGTAAGTCGTTCTATTAACTACAGGTATCCTTCGTCTCCTTCCTCTCATACGAGTACTCTCCCCTTGGCCACCCCAAGCTCCCTGAAATAATCTAAATTATCTCAAAATTACCTGTACAAAGGACTGCTGGATTTTCATTCAGTTGATAAGTAACCTCAATCTGCTTCCTCACAGCTCCTCTCTGAGCGTTACCTTCCATAGAGTGTTTCAATATCTTCCAATTCACTCACAGCTTGGGGTGTAGGCTAACTCTCGGTCCTGCAGCGATGAGAGTGAGTCCCGTCCCAAAGTTCGGCAGATTCTAACATGATAAACGATCCGAATGCTCAACGTGATGACCGCCCCGCCGCGCGCCTGGCTCGCAATGATCCTCCTGCTGGTGACAACCTGCCGAGTAAGATGAGGTGCTAGCATTATACCATTTTAACTAACAACTTCCAGAAAGATACTTCTTAGTTACAACTTATCCTTACCCTCCAGAAAGGTGACATCCCCACTTCATAGAGGTACTTAATAGCTCTTGGCACCTTTATAACATTCCCATCACCTTCACTTCATGGAGCAGTACCTCCCCATGGTTCACTGTTCTGACATAAAAGAAGTTTAAGAGACGTTCCCAATCACCCATCACCATCTGTCAACTCGCTGATCACTTCCACTTCCACCTCACATCATACAAATCAATTAATTACATACTTCCTCCTCTCTAGATCTACTCTTCACTATCCTCCTCCAGCTCATCCTCCTCATCTTCCTCCTCTTCGTCCTCCTCTTCATCATCATCATCCTCCAGCTCATCCTCGGAAACATTCTCTGAAACGTTCTCCGAGGAATCCACATCTACAGCGTCAGGAGCCTGCAGCGTTTTCAGCACATTCATGTACATCTTTTTCGCGTTGGTTTGCAGCGTCTTTCGCTGGGGAGTAGACGTTCCAGAGTTGTCTCCATTCCAAATCAAAACATTCTGAAGAAGACCTCGAATCTCTCCATACAAATCTTTTCCTCCAACCTTCTTTCTTTTGAACGAGTTTCTGAACTCGGCCACATGTCTTTTGAAATCCAATTCGTTCTTCTTGAGCCATGAAACATTGAGATCTTTTCGATTGGCGCCTCGAGCAAAGTTTCGCATCAGGTACTTGTCATAATCTCTGATAATCTTGGTGATGATATCTGAAGTGGAGATTCCTTCGGTTCTCTGGGTGGCCAGAAACATACCCTTTTCCTTAATAGGCTTGTAGATATCATCATCATTGCCTGAAGCGTAAGGAAGATCATCATGAGCCACATAATCAATCTTATGTTTCTCCAAAAAGTCCATGGTAACACACCAAGGAGCATCTTCCACCACTTCATCCACCCACTTGCAATGACGGACAGTTTCGTACCGCTGAAAGTCGCTCAAAACAGTCAATCCTTTACGCTTATGAGTCTCCTTATCACTGGGGATACCCACAATAAGAACAGCATTGGGAAAGGCCTTCTTGGACTGCTCCAATTGCCTCATATGACCCAAATGAAACAAATCAAACACTCCATCGGCGTAGATTCGCACAGGTCGGTCCGTGGGCGGATTATTCAGCTTCCAGCCCCGAGGACGGTACTTTAAATAGTCCTTGTTGTCAATCAACGAATCGAGATACTCTTCTTTGCGCTCTCGATCCAGCTGCTTGACGGCCTGGGTGGTGAAATGTTTTTCCGAATTCTTTTGTTTTTTCGCAACCACGGGACTCACGTGACCCGAAGACGAGTCGGTCACGTGGTCGTCCTCACTTCGTCGTTTGCTTTTGGCCATGGCGTTGGAGACGATGGAGACTGAGTCTAGATGGTGTTGCGGAATAAGCGATGCAGCGAATATGCACGTGGGTAGGGTTAGGGCAAAGGGGAGTGGCTGATGTAGTAGGTCGTAGGTCACGTGATAACAGCGATGATGCTAACAAGACGGTCTTCTTTTCGATAGTGTTAGGACAGCTCTAACAGTGAATACAAGGTCAGAATAGGGACCTGGATTGCTTGCTGTATTTTTTTGCTCGGCAAAGTTAAATTTGGGGTGCTGGAGTATACAAGATGAAGGGGTGGGGTTAGGAGGGTGGGAGGTAGTTTAATCGATTCAGCTGAGTGAGGGGAGTCGATTGGTGGTATTTTGGTGTCAATTGAGTCAGTGGAAGGGGAGATAAGTGTGGTGTGTTGGGGGAAGGGTGTTTAGTTGGGAGATAGTTGAGGGGGAGAAAGGAGGGGTGGTGGGTAGATGAAGTGGTAGTGGAGTTATGGGGGTTATAGGGGTATTGTTGTGATTGGTGGAGTCAGGATATTTTTTTGGCACTGGCTCTATTTTCTTATCTCATCAATTGACCAAGTTATAGTGGCATGTTTGGTTTGTTGCTATTGATAAGCTAAGTACAAGTATTGGCCAACTGTTGGGAGGAGGAATAAATTTGAATTTCGAATAATTTCCGGAAAAATGAAAAAGTCAGAAAAATACCGTTTAATCTCGTTGAATGTGACACGACGTAGGCACAGCTTCGTAGTGGTTCACGATGTACATTGCTTAGCGGCACTTTACAGCTGTTACAGCTTCGTATGTGGAGTGTATAAAGTGCATCAGGCAAGGAAGGGAGTGGTATTTGAGGGCATTGAAGAAGGTCTAGCACGTGATAAAACATGTGACACGGGTATACCTGGTGTAACGAGCAGAATGACAACTTTTGGGGTCGATTCCTCCATTATTCAGCCAATTGAAGGGGTCTTCTCAATGCTCCATCCATACTTAGCTTTACTTATCTTAGTCAACTACAGAGCGTGTTCTTACTCCTCCCAACCTTCCCCAACTACCGGTACACTTCAAGTTGTCCCAAGTATACCACTCAATGACAACCAATAGGTCTATATGGTCCCCTCATATTCCCAAACCTGCTTTTTCAACTTCTTTTCACCTTCCCCTCACGTTAGCCGCACTACCGCCGTCTTCCATTTTCCACTAACACATATTTTCCACTAACATTTTCCCCATTTCCACATTTCCCAACTGTCTCAAGTTTCACCTTCAGTTATGGTCCTCCTCCCACGCACAGTGCACACCTTGCTTTAGACTGAGACCCCTTGCCAAACACGCTAGAGACGAGGTGTGGAGAAACGCGTAGCTGTGGGCAACATGTCTGGCTCGTGCGAAAAATGTCGCAAAAAAAGCAGCCAAAAAGGGGACACCAACATCTCTTTTTGTTCTTCCCTAAACGTCCTTCCTAATGGTCATCTCTATAAGGTACACTTCCACTTCAAGTCTCCCGTCACTCCTATAGACGCATCCGGAAATTACTCCAAACTTGTCACGTCAAAGTCGATGAAAAGACATGACACTTCCCAAAAGAGAAGTGTTATGGTGACTCGTGCTGTAGACAGCACAATTAGACGGTGGTAGCCAGGGATACGTTGCCCGGCAACCCTTGCGTGGTACAGGAGATGGTTCTGCAGGTTTGTCGGAGGTGCGAGTACAGAGCTTTACTATAAGCGCTGAAGGTACGAGGCTGACTGCATTTTGGGACCCTGGAAAACACTTTATTTTCAGTCGTCTGGTCACATGACATATACCATTGGACTCCCCTTACTGTCAGCTTCATTTCTATACCAAAAACCCCGCAAAATGATGTCTTTCTCTCCCCCCAAAACGTGGTGTGTTGACACTCTAGACAACCCTTTCAAATATTATGCTGACCGCTCCAAAGAGCCTCTCATGTCTCATGCAGCACATTCCACACCACTGTCGATCTTTTCGATATGGGTCGATATTACTGTGGGAAGGAGATGGGTTATTACAGAATAAAATATATGAAACCAACGAGACAGCTCAGGAGAAGACGGTGGTGGCATTTATTTGGCGATATTTCATCTATATAAATCACTTGCTCGTTTCCGTTGTTAAAAACAGTTGGTCCTTACCCCCTACTTTAAGTTGTCTTACTCCGTCAAAGTTCCCAAGGTGTGTCAGATCTAGCGTAGATCAGTGGAGTTGTCAACATTTGAAGTATGTGAAGTGAGACGTTTTTTTTGTTTGGGAGCAATGGAAAAAGCACGCACCCTACATCCAGTTATCAGTCGTTATTTCCTGCTGCTGTTTACATCACGTGATTCCACTGTACACTACACCGGACAACGCATCCTGTGGCTCGTACAGGTGGTTGGCTCCATCATCGGAGACTTTTCACCAATGGGGAAACTCTTTCAGAGATAGGATTAGGGGAGGTCGACCGAGCAGGGAAGAAGTAGACGGCTATAGAGAGGTTAGAAGGGTGATAAGAACAGAATAGCCCTGTATGTGCTATAGATGCCAGCTTGTATTGTTGGTACTGGGGTTTCTTTTTGGTGTGGTTTTTTTTTTTTTTTTTTTTTTTCTGCTTCCTCTTTTCCGCTTTTCATTATGCTCCTTGTCCCAACTCTATCTTTGGAGCTAAAGTGCACCTTTACATACCCCTGAATAGCCCGTCCAAGACAGACCCTGTCTACCCTTACCTACCCTACCTACCCTACCTGCCTGCCCTGCCTGGCTCTTTCCCAGCTCTCTCAGAAGTACAGAGCGTGTCGCGATTTCGCCATGACCGAAATCGATCTCGACAGCGAAGAGTCCTTCATGTCCGACGGCGATTACTCCGGGTCCACCGCCACCAGTGTGGAGGAAGAGAAGGGTCGCAGTGTGAGTGCGACACAGAACACAAACGCGACGAGTACAAACGCGACAAACACGACGAATCTGACCAGTTCGAATCTGACCAGTTCGAATGTGACCGGTTCGAATGTACCTATCAGTCGACAGGTCGAATCTACTCGGCCCACATCCTCCATAGCTTCCAGACGAAGTTCTGCTTCTATCAATGGAGTGCCTCTACTAGGTCAAACCAAACAAGACGTTGCTTCTGAAGTTGCCCGTCGAATAAGAGAAATCTCACAGAGTATGGACAACGGAGCTCCTCCGAAACACGTGACCAAACCGGAACCACGAAAACTGTCGTTGAAAAAAAGATGGAGAGACTCGTTCTATGGAGGCTCCTCGTCTTCGTCACATGACTACTCTCACCCTACCACTCCTACTACTCCAGGCTCCAGAGCCTCAATAGTCATTTCTACCCCTACCCTGAAACAGGGCTCCAAGAGTTCTGCGCTGGAGATCTCCAAGCCGATTTCGCGCACCTCGTCCGTGGCTTCTTCTTCCTCTAAACGTCCTTCGTCCAATCGAAACTCGTTTCAGAGCGATACTGGTCCCCCTCCTACCTCTGCTCATAGTGACCATACAGGACTGGCCAGAAACCCCAGTGTCAAGTATGGAGGACGACGAATCAGTGGACCTATTGAGGTGAATGGAACTCCAGACTTCCAGACAGTTCCCTTGTCTCAATACAACCAGTTTCATCATAACAACTCCAGTGCCATGTCTCTACAGCTGTCTTCCAGTCATACTCCAGCCATCAACTCTGATGGAGTAGTTGAAACGATTGAAATGACGTCTCAAGCGTCCCATTTCCACTCAATGAGACGCAAATCAGATGGAATGCTGCTCAACAGTATCACCAACCATTCCACCGCCAATACTCCAGGACGAGCCAACTCTCTTATTGCTACTTCAGCCAACGTTACCCTTGAGAACCCTCCTCCACCTACCACCTCTTCCATGCTACTTCCCTCTAGTGGAGGAGGAGCTGCTCACCATCCCTCTCTCAGTCGCAAACCCAGTGCTTTATCTGCTCAGGCTCCTTCTCCTCACAAGTCGCCCAAACTGTCGGTTCAAAAGTCGTCGCCACAGCTCAAACATAAACACTCGTCGACTCTAAGTATAGACGAGTCGATGATGGAGCCTGGTCTGGCTCTGGAGCTGGAACGACGCAAAGTGCTGGAACTCAAACGAATTGCCACCAACCAGAATGTGGAGAAACTGCAGCTCGTCAAACAGGCCGAAAGAGATCGGCTGTTGTTTGAAGAAACAGAAAAGCTGCTGGAGGGACAGCGCAACGAGGTTTCCCGGCTGGTCCAGGAACTGGAGCGTGTGGAGAGACTGAGAAAGGAAGATAAAGAGGGTCATCTCGAGGCGATTGATTCGTTGCAGAGGGTGGTGGGAAGTGGGGTGCAGATGGGAAAGACCCGCATCGGAGGAGTCACCGAAGGTGGCTCTGGAGATAAGGGTCTTGAGGGAGGAGCTGAAGGAGGAGCTTCTGGTCCTGAAGACGCTTCTGAAGACACCACCGAGCTCCGAATCGCTTCAGTCATGGCTACTGTTGGTACTGCTGGTACTGATAACGGTACCCAAACCGGCGAGTCTGCCAGTGCTGCCTCTCCCCCCTCATCATCCTCATCTGATACACCCACTAAAGATGAAGTGGCCAAGTCCATTGCTATGGCTACTGCTGCCATGGAACGAACTACTGCTGCCGAAGCTGCCATGGTCCATCTCGAATCGGAAATCAACCACCTCCGTCTACACAGAGACTCGCTTCGAGACGCCCTTACTTCTCTGCGAAAGTCGTCCGATATCGAAATCAAGTCCTACAGAGACCAGTGTCTGCGTCTGGAGAAACGGCTGGGCGAACTGGAAGGAGATTCCAACAAGACCTCCAAGTCTTCACACAACAAGAACGCCTCCGCCGCCAATTCTCTCGGTCTGAAACGACTGTCGTCCAGTTCAGCACTCGGTAAATCGTCTCTGTTCATTAGAAACGAACTGTACCAAGAACTGTTTGATCGAGACGCAGACGTGGTTCGAAAAATCCATGAAAACATTGAAGAAGAGGAAGAAGGACGAATGAAACAGATTCCGGAAGCTAACAGCAACAATGGCAGTGAAGGTGCCACTAATGGAGCCCACGAACGACGAGGAGTGCCTAGATTCATCACTGTTGTTGAGGAGGAGTAAAAGGATGGATGGATGACTAAGGCAAATGGTCGGTTCTATAGACAAGGACAGAAGAGTATTTATAGCTAATAACAATATGTATACTAGATGGGGAGAGTAGGGGGAGTATTGGTGATGTCAAGATTTTACTGAAGGGCGTATGTATACTGTATCGTACCTTTTTCATACACTCAACTGCATACCGTCAAGGGACTTCTCAGTACAGCTCTGTAACATGAGATGTATCTACTGATAGGGAGTATCTCATTAGGAAGTCTCTTCTCCTAACTTACTGCTATTCATGGACATGATCCCCTAAGGAGTTACGAGTACTTGTAAGTCTCTATCAAATGAAGCATAGTGTTCGGGTGTTTGTAAGGCGTTTTTGCAGTAGAGCATGATCGGCTTCCATGGGACGACTGCAGATGCACGCTGAGGCATTCTAATAGTGCCCATAATGACTGAAGCAAGAACTGTGGCAGAACCATGGGCTTTTATCTCATCCGACAGGTCTCCATATCGGAGGAGAATGGTGAAGGGTACCCTGTAGGAGCTTGTAGAAGGAGGTTCTTATCTGCATTCTGGAGTATCTTCCATTCTATCTAGACGGTTGTGAAGACATGAATGAGAGAAGGTACAACTCCATTGGTGTCCCTCAGCCCTTCAGATCCCATGTCAACTCTCCTGCCACACCTCTCTTGCCCCTACCTCAATCACCGTCCCTTTAGACCAACGCCGAATTGGAGACATAACATGATTGCGTCCGCCGCTTTGTTGGTCTGGTGGGAGGGTGACAGAGGAGGGTGTTGAGAGGGGTGACAGGGGAGTGTAGTGGCTGGTGGGTCCAAGGAAGAGTGGCTGGAAGAGCCTCAGTGTACTTTATGACAATGAGTATGTCTTGGGATGTGTTGGTGTGTAGCCCTATCAGTGTCATCCTGTGTCTGTGTTAGTTATGGAATCACCATCACCTCAATGCTCTCATGGTACGATTATCAGCATTGTGGTATTGTGTCGCCTCGATGGTCTCATGGTATCACTTACTTCTCTCTTAAAGTGTAGTGTAAGAGAAAGAGTCTTTTGGGTGGAGTAAGTCTTTTAGGTGGAGATGGTCCTTACTGTACCTGTAGAGTCTAGCTATAGAGTACATACAGCTGTAGATGAGGAGAAATAAGAGAACAAATAAGTCGGTCAATATTCTTCCAAATACCAAATAAATAGTAGCAACCCTGGCTCAAATTCCACGCTGGATCGAATGCAGTAGTGTCCAACCCTGTATCTCCTTTATTGGTAGAGATCGAGGGTTCTCCAAATACTCTCTCCAACCTCTCCATCCCACATCCCACCGGTCAATATATATTCTACTACAAAACTGCTGAATCCCAAGAATGAAAACGTTCATGAAAATGATCTTTGAGTGCTCCTTTCTTCTTGGACCGTGTTTGTAGAGAGATGATCCAAGTATCTCCTCTTGATTACCTGAACAGACTGAGACAACTTCTGATTACCACAGACCGTGACCCAGAGCAGTTACTAGAAGGAGAAAAAGTGTTAAAATCTTCTCTGTTCTGTAACGTTACAATGATACTTATACGGACAGAAATATATACAAGTATTGGTGGCAGTTAATCTATCATAGTTGTTTGATGAACGTAGAGGAAGGGTAAGGTCTTCTTTGAATGGAAGCTCAAGATTTTGTATGACGACTTGTGACAGAAACTGCACCAATCGACTTGTAAAACTGTGCTGAAACGAATGGTACCCTTATTGTTGCTTTTCAGAGCGCGTGTGGGTTGATAGTGGCGGTATTCCAGAGAGGTGGCCTTGGGAAATTAGGTCAAGTAAAGCTAAGTATAAAAACAGGAGAGTAGAACTGGAAGGTGTATTTAACAGAAGATATTGTGTGAGAGCAAACATTGTAAAGATGTCCATTTGACTCAGATTTTGATTCTCTACAAGATGGTACTATTATCTTTCCGGTAGCTGTCTCTAATAATGAAATAGGGACCCCCAGCGGAATCCTTGGGTAAGTAAATGCTAAGTAAAGTAGGGCTTATCAGAGGGATACGGTCCATGATACTCCAAGACATAATCAGAGGGTAACCGCAACCAAGAGTAGAATATAAGACCCTATAAAACAGTCTTCGAACACAGAACACCACTTTCGACTTGCATACAAGGGTCTTCAGATGGTATGGATGTGCTCGTAACCGTCGAAGAACTGAGAGTTAATGAAGCCATAAGTGAAGATAAATATGGGGTATATTGCACTTATATTGACCTATTACTCACTCCAAAAGGCAAATATATAGAATGGATAATTTTTGAAAGTATTTGCATTCTCATAATGAGTCTCATCTGTCACCATATCCCTACAACCTCATCAACTGAACCCCTTGAGACCACCTCACAAGAAGTACTACATATATATGAGCTCTCATAGAGTACTTTCTTTTGTTACAACTCGATAAATGCCCAACTTTTGAGATTATAGAGCGAACTGTCGTGTTCACAGGAGATACCAAGTTGCAGTCCATGATCAAGTACCCTCTGAAGTACGGGTATATTACTGAGTGAAAAGACTCAAAAGTTCACAGAATGACTAATGATAGTATGGGCAACTACCCGGAAGTCTCCCCTCTCTTTTATTCAGTAAATGTATCTTCTTTTAGTGGTTATGTTCTCTAGTTATAGCCTCTTACTATGCCATAAGTTGTAGGACAGTATAAACACTATCAGCACATCCCTAAACACCTCTTCTTCAGCTATTAACACTACAAGTACAGTATGCATCATCCTACTCCTTCAGTATCATCTATAAATATGCATTTCCTACTTTTCCTCCTTTTCCTCCTCTTCCTCTTTTTCCTCCCCCACCCTCCTCCTCTTGTCTGCCTCCTCTTTCATCTTCATATTATGCTCTCTCTTTTTAATGGCCTGCAGAGTCTTGATATGTCTTCTACTCTTCAGATGAATATCCAAGGCCTCTTTACCAACCGAAACCACATGTTGACCATCTTTATCCACACAAGTAGGACACTCAAACTGCTGATAAACGACTCCCTGGGTCCCGAATTCCGTCTTTTCCCGCTCCACAAGCTTTTTCAACTCACTTCTATCACTAGAAACAAGTCTTTCCTCTTCAACTTGTTGACCTTCAAGCCAATCTTTAGCAATACCAACTCCATGAGCTACTGTATCTTTCCAAACAGTCAAATCAGTGGCATCAAGTACACAGAACGTCTCTTTGGCATCTCTGACCTGATTTATCAGTTTCTTACTGATCCATCCAATCTGTTGTTTGCTGTATCTTCGTGTATCATTCTTCATGACTTGAAGCCCACTTTCAAGGGTATCTGAGCCCTCCAGAAAGGGTAAAAACTGTTTGAAACCAATCACCTGCCATACTCCACGCTCAATGTCGATATCTGCGTGCTTATAGACCTCATACATGGCCTTAATCTCGCTTAATAAGCCATTACTCAACATGGAATCAACACGCCTATCAAGCCGATCATTCAACACTTGCTGATCAGAAAATAACCAAAACACAAGCGTCCGGTCACGTGACTCGGCTTTCTGCTGCTGACTAAACACCTCACTTGGCTTCTCTCCCGTTTGAAAACAGATTTCCAGCATTCTTCGAAGACGTCTTGTATCGTTAGGATGGTACTTTTGGGCGATATCTGGGTCCATTTTTCGCAACTCAGATAAACAGAGATCACGTGAGTCGAGAATCTGAACCTGTTCTTCCGTCAATTCGCGTTTTTCAGGCACTCTAACGATATTCTCTTTGAACAGAACACTCTGAATGTAATAATGGGTTCCTCCAACCAAAATAGGCACTTTCCCACGGTCTCGAATTTCCCTTATCTTAGTCAGCACTTCATCTTCAAACCGATGAACGCCATACTCCTCCTTCCAGCTCACGTGACCCAGTAAATGGTGTGGTATCCCTTCTCTTTCCTCCAATGGATGTTTATTAGTAATCTGGTCCAGTCCACTGTAAACCTGCATGGAATCGCCATTGATGATTTCTCCCGACACCGCCTTGGCCAGTTCGATGGAAAAATTCGACTTTCCCACCCCAGTAGTCCCTACAATCGCTATTAGGGGTAGTCTCATGGGAGGAGAAGGTGAAAAAAATGAAGGTCAGAAAATTTGATATGTTCAACTTTAATCGTGCATAATCAAGAGATAAGAAAGTCAAGAAGAGGAGAAGGATGTTGGTTGGAGGGGAATTGAGGGTATCAGTGTGGCGAGTCTGCCTTGGTGATTTTGATTATTTTGTTTGATTCCATTTTGGACTCATATTGAAGGAGTTATAGTGAGGTTATGGATGGTAGCCATGTCTCTATAAAGCCAAGTGAAGAGAGACACTTTAGGTGGTAGAAGCTAAGTATGGAGGGGGGGATAAGAGCCACTATAACTGGGGAAATATTGGACCGAAAGACTTGAAAATTTGACAGAATACTTCTGGAGCCTAACTAACTCTACTGACGCTTTTTTGGGTCATAATTCGCTCTTTAAAGGCTTATATAATGGACTCTTCTACTGTATATGCTACATCATTAGAGAGAGGGTGTTCCTTTGCCACTCTCTAAACCCGAATTTTCTCACTTTTCAGAATTTATTCGTTATTGGTCACGTGACCAGATCACTAATACAGCTTTCTTTGCCACCCTCATCACACCATACCTCTCCTCTATCACCCCCTCCCATTTGTCAGCACTCGAGAATCTTCCATCTGCAGGAGGTGCGTCTGTCATGCGTCCCGTCTTCAAACTCAGCATGTGGCGATTTATATATCTTGAGATTTGACCCACTGATTCATTTTTACCAAGACAGCTCGAAAACAGGATATTACGGGCTTATTTTGTTGGTAACCGCGGCAACAACAAGCAGACGAAAGATCAACCGAGAAAAAGGCTCTGACGAGTGACAAAGACGACCCAAGAACCACTACTGAAACTACACCAAAAGGACTATAAAAACGTCATTAAACGACTACAAAGCATTAGGAAACACATCTACAACCCTTACCCTCATCCTCCATTTAAGATGAAACTAAATGCATACATTTCACCCACACAATACAGCGACAAAATCACTCTACCTGCTGATGTTCTGGATTCACTAATTGCTGAATTCGGAGACGATTTACCGAAGCCATTGTTGTTTACACTTAGGTCACGTGATAAAACAAACTCACGTGACTTCAACACTGCTACAGTCGGTGTCAAAGAGTTTACTGCTGATTCTGGAAAAGTGGGTATTCCAAAAGTGGTTCTGGACAATATAAAAACAGAAGAAGGAACGGTTATCGAAGTGGAGGTATCACGTGACATCCCTTTAGCCACAGACATGACTTTGAAACCACGTGATCAGTACCAAGTTGATAATTATGAAGCTCTTCTTGAGGCTGCTCTAAGAGCCAATTATACTGCATTGACAGTGGGCCAAAATATCGTGATCAGGAACCCATCTGATGTGTCACGTGACCTGGAGTTTACTGTCGAAACCCTTTCCCCCGCTTCAACCGTTTGTATTGTTGATACTGACGTGAATCTGGATGTTCTTGTTCCTGTTGGAGTTGATCATCAGGGTAAGGGCAAGAAGAAGAGTGATTTGAATGAGATGGATTTTGAGACGATTTCAGTTTTGCCTTTTGAATCGGGGCCTTGTAAGGTGAAACTGTCGTTGGAAAAGTTTGGTCACGTGATTATCAGCTCGTCACGTGCTTTTATTGGCATTTCTCAAGACACTACCTCTTCCAGTTTCATATGGTCTACTGTTGAAGGAGGACAAGTTGATATTCAGACCAACAATCCGTTTGGAAAAGAGCTGTTTATTTGGAATGAGGGCGAGATCAAGGTTGACAATCACGTGATCACCATTGAAGACGAAGAAATGTCACCCCCAGATACTACCAAATGTCCTACTTGCAACAATTACATCCCCAACCAAAGTTATACTCTTCATTCCAACTTTTGCGCGAGAAATAATATTCCTTGTGACAAGTTTGACATTTGTGGTCACGTGTACAAACGAGGAGAGTCACGTGAACATTGGCATTGTCCCCAATGTGATAAGTTTGGCAATTCTACTGAGTCTCAAGACACACACAACCACTACTTTCATACTACTCCCTTGCCATGTGCTTGTGGGTTCGAAACCTCAAATTACACATCATTGGCGCTTCATAAACACACAGAATGCCCCCTAGGACTCCATGAGTGCCGATTTTGCCATCTACGAGTTCCTAGAGACGTGGCTTCTGCTAGAGATATGATTTCAGGGTACTCTGGCCATGAAAGTGCATGTGGAGCCAAAACGACAGATTGTCATGTATGCAAGAAACCTGTGCGTCTGAGAGACTTGCTGAGTCATCAGAAACTACATACTCTTGCTACACGTGATAAAATCGCTCCAGAGTTGTGTTCTAATACTCTCTGTATTAGGAGTAGAGGAGCTAATACTCTCAACCTATGTGATACCTGTTTTGGACCACTTTACTCGTCGGTAAATGATCCTACAGGTTCAAGACTCAAGTCACGTGTTGAGAGACGCTACGTGATTCAGCTGACTAAAGGATGTGGCAAAAGCAGTTGTCGAAACTCATATTGTGTGTCTTCTGGTCTGTTGGCCAAACCTACAATGGCACAGGTTATGAGCATCATCAAGGAGATTTCCCAACCGACGTTTTGTGTCGATGAAAAGACAACCAAACGAAAGAACTTTGTGGATTTCCAGGCGGAAAACTCGCAGTATTCACGTGAGTGGCTTTCAGTGGCTATTGAAGAAAACAAAGGTAACGAACAGGAGGCAGTTAAATGGTTGGAGTATAATGCTCCCAAGGAGATTGCTGTTTAGATAGGAATGGATGGAACTATTATGATGGATGTGGTTGTATTGTAGACGGGTGTTTCCTGTAACAAATGAGACGGAAACATATCCCTATATAGTTGAAGAAACACCCTATTGAGTCAGATGAGTACAATTGAATCTTTCAAGAAGACACTAAAATCAATTCTGTATCTTCCTTTCAAGCTTTCTCTTTCATTTTATCAAAGTACCCTCCCTTATCATGGCTCACTATTCTGATACGACACTACAGAGACCTTTTTGACCGATAGAATGATCTTAGAGAAAAGGAAAGTTGTTTATTTGGTATTTGTTGGTTCGTTGAGTGCTTTGCCCAAATATTTATCTTTCTATCTGCCGTACTCTTCAGATTTGACATCCAGAACGACAGAGAGTATTTGACCTCAAAGAATGTCAGATAACATTCAAAAAGGTCAATAGCTCAAATTCTGCTGTTTATTCTTCATCGCAACACTTTTCAAGTCTTCATTCGCTATTATTGATAAATATTACGGCTTTTGCGTTGTGAAGGAGGAGATGAGATGGGGTATAGTTCCAGTTCACATTTAAATCAGTTATTATTTGAAATATATTGTCTTCTCAAGGGTCAAGAGCTTCTTTTTGGACTCTAGGTCTTCGTCTGTAGCTGTACTAGTGCTGGTACGGGTAGTAGTCTACAGATTGAGTAGGACTCAGAGGAGTGATACTGTAGGGTAGAGAGTTGGATGAGAGATGTTATAGAGCGTACAATGAGAGTTAAAAGGTAACAAAACTACAAATCGCTAGTTGTTGGTTTTCTTCAGAACTTTTTAAATGTGAAGATGTCTTCATTGGATGTGAACTGAAGTCTCCTATATATAATGTAGCATTGGCTATATTCTGACCATAAGAAACTTAAGGAAGGCCTCTTCAGAAGCATTTTATTGAAGAAGAAATATCCAACTGTATCGGAAGATGTCAATAAGAGCTTCCAAATACTGAGTTGACAAATAATGGATTGGTTGAGCTCAGATCGACTGGTAGTTCTTCATATGTCAACCAGGTCCACTTGTTGTGGTGATCATCTTGAAGAGCTTCTAATGTTGAGGACCTTTTGAAGAGCTAAAGTTAAGGATACTCAACACTTCATTTATATGTATTTTTTCCAAACTTGCTTGAGTTACCCCTCTGTAGAGCTCCACGTGGTAATGTAGACATGTCTTCATCTTGTAGAGTCAGTTACTGTATTGAGTGTACTGGAATCACTGGTACTTGTACAAAGACAAACGTAAGAATATTCAAGGCATTGAACCATCATCTCTCAAACGTAGCAATCGCTTCTTATCGTCTTCTCTCTCTCTCAAGGTAGGATTAGGTGCTTCCCTTGAGAGCTTCCCTCATGAGCTACTTCAAGTACTTCGTCTTGTAGAATAGATAATACATCTGCCTGTAAGAAAAACGAGTATTCTTCATGTATGAAACTACTTGTAACCACAACTTCTGTAAGATTCCAAGTTGCAGACTCCCCCCATAGTCGTAGTACTGGAAGGGCATATTACGAGGTCTATACATGGACTTCACAGGTCACCTACAATAAAAACATGTAAATCTGACTCCTCTAACCTTTTAAAAGTTACAATTTAGCAACGAAGGCAGACTTTTCACTGCTAGATGCTCTTCACTGGTTCTTATACCGTAACATCAGCAGTTCACAATAACCCTTCCACTACATACACCTTCACACTAGTACCACTGCAACACAGCACCTCTATCAATTGCGTTCATGTTGCATTCATTCATGAACGAGCCATCTCTAATCTACACAATTCTACTATTCGGTATCTTCTATCCAGCTTAGCCACTGATACCTCATCTTTCCATCTATCATTACCTCATGATACAAGTTCTATCTACAAGTACGAAGGATCTTGCCTTGTAAGAATATGTTGTAACTAAGACGTATCTTCACCAGTTCCTCCCATAAACTTCAACCACATCTGGTCTACCCTCAGCGACTGTGTTTTTACCTCCTACATCCCTCACGTTCATCATTTTATTGGCGGTTTGTCAACGCACTCTACTATATACACTAAATAAGAACGGGCCCCTTGTCGATGTAGGTGGTGCCGGAGAAGCCCTCGTCATGGGGCCGGGTCTGTTCAACGGGCGAGTACAGGTAGTAGCCCTTGAGCGCGTTGACGGACGCTCGGATCTTGGCCTCGGCAAACGACGCGCCCTGGCCTTCTCCAAGCTTGTATTTGCCCGAAAAGACGCCCACCACAAACACGGGGGCCTTGGATAGCCGGCCGGTTTCAGCCACGATTCGGGCTTCGGGTCGTTCAAGACCTTCTCGAGCACACACTCGGACAATTTCCTTGTGGGGCTGTTCAAACGAAAACAGCGACTCCACGTCGACTGCTCGAGACAGAATGAAGTTGTCAATGAACTTGAGAGCTTCTTGTCGAGAACAGTGTGCGTGGATGGCAGCTACCAGAGACTGGACGAACCGAGAGGCTGATCGCTCATAACCTTCGGTAGTCTCGCCATTGTTGTTGTAGACGTAAATCTGCGAGTCAAAGTTGTGCTGCGAGTGTTTCTTTTGCTTGAGTGTGTGCTTTTTGATGTCGGCTCGAGGAGTATACTGGTCAAAGATGCCTTCCTTGGCGGAAGAAGACACATCATCCTGCTCGGGTCGGTATCTCAGGTAACCCAGAGTAGAAGCCAGAGAATCCTGGGACATGTGACGTTCAAACGCAGACCGTCGGTCGGCCTCCACACCCCAAGATTCGGCCAGACGGGTCAAAGATCGAAGAGAAAGATGAGCATCTAGAAGAGAGTTGAGAATAGGAAGAGGAAGACGAGGGTACTGGACGACAAACTTTTCCGTCACGTGGTACCGAAGCAGACTGGATCCAAACACAGACATTCCATAGTTGTCTGCTAGTTTCTGGCCCTCATCACTAACAGTATCTGCCTCTCGACAAGTCAAACACTGGGCCAAAGTAGACAAGGGAAGAGACTCAGCAAGACCCAGACGAGCATGCAGCGTTTTGAGACCAGGACTCTGTCGTGCAATCTCCGTGGGCACAATATAATCGCCCTTTGTGGTCGTCTTGTTGAGCACGTGAGCCACCTCGGATCCAGGTGTATCTTGCAAAAGATGGCCTTCCATGATAATGGGCCGTTCATGAGGAGGCTGACTGGTGGGTTTGTGCTCCGATTTGAAGGACCGCACAGCCACGGGGTGGGCTCGACGGCCGGCAGCCAAGGACGCCCGCAAAAGTCGCGCTGTTCGAATCATCCTGTCGTGTGAGAGAAGTGCAAGCTCTGCAGACTGATGGAACGAAATCAAAATTTCATTAGGGTTAGGGTGGGAGGAACTGACGAGTGTAGGTGTAGGGGGAGAAAGTCGGTGGATAGGGTTTAGAAGGGAGAAATGGATTTGGGAGGATGGGTTTGGTGGGTGGTAAGATGGGGTATGTTTTGGAAGGGGAGGATGTTGGTCATAATCTGTGGGGGAGGGAGGTAGAGAAGTGATGTTTGGGTGTAGAGAAACGGGTTAAAAGCCATTCAATGTTGCTTTAGAGTGGTAAATTTGTTTAATTTTTGTTATTGAGCGATTCTCTGATCTTATGGTGTTTTTCTGGTGTTTTTGGTATTTTTTCTGGATTTCTTTGAAAATCGTTTAAAATCGTTGAAAATCGCAGAAAATTCGTTTTTCGTTTTGATTAGCTTTTTCATAAGAAATTTCCGCTAAATAATAGCTCTATTCTGGCTATTCAGTCTCTTCTGATTCCTTTCACTCTTCTACCACTCTCCTTAGTCTATCCTTAAGGTCCTCTCCATATTGTCTTCCTTTGGTCGTTCCCTCTGACTAAGCAAATTAGGTTTACTCCCAACCACCAATCATCGAGCGGCCAAAGTCTTGAGGTTTGCAGAAAGGTAATCCACACACTAACTGCAACATATATCAAAATGGTGAGTTCGAAAAGGAGCGGAGGAGGGGTGGAAACGATGGCAGATTCGTGTTGTCCGTGTGATGACCGTGAGAAGGAACTTTTCGACGTGAAAATTGGACCATTTTTGGACCTCTGACTATGGAGTCACGACCAGTAATGACTGTGTGAGACGTGACATGACCAATGTGGTGGGGAAGCGATGATTGAGGAGTGACGATGAAGGAGTTGGTTGGTTGACTGTTTGTGTCAGCTCATGGGGAGTTGGAGGACTGGTTCAATGTCCTCATTGACTGAATATGACATGGACATGTCATGAGATTGACGATGCCTATGTTGAAGTGAGATATCTGAGTGACTTGCTTAATGATACGTCATTGCAGTCAGGTGAACCAACTTCCTAATCGTCACGCGTCAGTCACATACTTCAGGTAGAGGTAGTCATTCAGCTAGCACCAACCATTCCATGTCTTCACATCTAGGTGTCATATCACTCATAGTCATGTTACACTGATGACATGTTAATGTCACAAGCAACGCCATACTGGCTTCTATGGTCTCATCGCAAATAGGCAACCGCCTATCGCCAATCGCCTACGGCTCTGACTCGGCTCATGCCTATTTCCTTTACTAACCCAGGGCGGAGGACGATATCCATTCCCTAAAGACATCATTTCCATGACCGGAGGCTGGTGGGCCAACCCCTCCAACTGGAAGCTCAACGGCCTGTTTGCCACTGGCATTGCCGTCGGCCTGGCCCTGTGGGTTTCCGAGGGATGCCTGCCCTACACCCGTCGACGGGAGGGCATCACCCCCGAGTCGGACATTGCCAAGTGGAACGCCGCTGCCGGCGTGTGGAGAGAGCGACACGGAAAGATTAGCACCGGAGAGACTTCTGAGTAAGCATAATAGATATTGATGATGTGAGCACGAGCATGAGCCACGAGCCACGAGCACGGGCCACGAGCACGAGCCACGAGCGAAGCGAGTGGTGAGTGGTTGGTGGAGAGTGAGGGGAGCGAACCATGAGCGAAGCGAGTGGTGTGGAGGAGGGTATGAGCCACGAACAATGGGCAGGGTGAGAGGGATGAGAACCAATGGAGTTACCAGAGGTGGAGGGCGTAGATACGATGGGATGGCCCTGAGAGGACTCGGGAGTGGTATGGATGGTTGTAGAGCTATGGGTGTGGGGAGGCCTGTAGAAGTACTTTTGAAGGAGTCATGGACGGAGTCTGTTAAACTGATGTCTACGAATGGTACTCAGTGGCAGTTCTTTCACGATATTTGCATTTTGTAGATGCAGTTGTAGTTGGGTGAAGATGTCATTCTTCTGATGAGAAGGCATTGTGAGTGTAATGCTATACAAGATCATACAAGATCAATGGTTCAGAAGAGAGAAGCAACGGTATGATATCTTAGCTCAATGAGTCAGTGTGTTTAGACGTGTTGATTGGAAATCATTTTCTCACTTACTGAAGGCTTGAGATGCCCGTATGAGTTACTTGTTGGTATGGAACTGTTAATAGTGTCCCACTGTAGGCATTATGGGTTCTTTAGCTAAGAGTAAAAACTACAATACAGCCATGGTCATCTTACCATAAACTCATATAAGGCATTTGTCAACTTCTTGAAGTCCCTGGCCACATGAATGCCAACAGATCTCGGTTCTCTGTGCACGAATATCTGGGAGCCAAATCAGGTCTAGGTGAAAGTCGTGGATATAACTTGAAAAAAAGGGCTATAGAGCTCATGGATAGCCATTGGTGTGTCAGACTAGAAGTACTTTTGGTTGCCGTTGGCGTGTAGTATTGCTACATCTATGTTTGTTCGGAAAGCATCGAGGTGAGGAGACAGAATCATGATGTGTGATAAACTGCTATGTTGAAGGGCAATAAATATGAAAAGATAAAAAAAATACTCTACAGGTGGCTGAAATAGCTAATAGAGGGTACTCTTTTAACCAACTCATCTTACCTTCTCGTGGTTATATAGGCCCCTCAGCTACGGTACAAGTATGACTGGGTATTGCTAGAACAAGAGATTCTCCTATTACTACAAGGTCACTCTACAATTTCCACCATGATACGGTAAATAAATATTGATTAGTAAATGTTGTGTTTGGCTTTGAGCCAGTTGGTATATGTTGACTGGGTGTTCGGTTGAGTAACGGGGTGTGGGAGTAGAGACGGTAAGAGGACAGAGTAAGGAAGCCAAAGAACACAACTGAAGAGATGTCCCTAATTTGAACAGCTTCTGTCCTTGAATGTAATGGACATATCCCCAGGAGTAAGCAGTGACAGTCATAAGACAGTTAAGTACAACACTTGATACCCTCCTCAGTCTGACAACCAAGATGAAGGGCAATTCAGATCTTGAGGTCTTTGAGTAGTGTCCATGTCAAGCTGTTCTTCCGTTGCTGTATAGGAATGTTCAGATAGGGCATATCCACTGTGGTCAGAATGCCGGTTCCGAATCCAGCGCTCGTGCTTCGCACTCCCGCCTAACACTCGATCATCGTGCTTCGCACTCTGATCTCGCGCTAGATTCTCCACCTCGGTCTCTCAAACCTATACAGCTTAATCTTGCTCTTTCTCTTATTCAGCATGATCAAATCCGCCTCCTTTCTCTGTTCAATCGCAAGCATACTCTCCGCTTGCGTTTCAAACTTGTCTCTGGTATCCAATCGATCCCCCAACAAAGACACTTCCCCTCCCTTGAGATGTTTATCTCTTACAAACGCCTTTTGATCCTGTACTGTATGTTCTGGAAGAATAGGAGGTTTAGGAGGAGGAGGAGGCGGGGGAGGGTTAGGGTCCATTCCTAGCATGACTCTTGAGAAAGCTGCTGTTCCTGGGGAGAATCTCATGAGAGGAATAGGAGCAGGTAAGTCTGCTCGTACTGGAAGAGACAGGTCAGTAGAAGCATCAGGGTTAGGCATAAGATAAAAGCTCGTTCTGTCCTTCTTTTGAATCTTTTCCAAGTTGGACAAGAACCCTAATCCAAAGTCTCGTTTCCATCTGTAAAACACGGGTTTATCGTCCTTTGAACGGCCCACAAAGACAAAATTCTGATGTCCATCTTCATCTCCTTCATCTTTGACAATATACGTCTTTCCAGTACTGATATCAGCAACAATTCGTCCTCTAGAATGGGGAGACGCGACAAACCGTTGATCTTTCGAAAAATGCAACTTCAACGATAGAATTCTGGCTGCGTTATCAATTTCATCGAATCTTCTGTGATACAATCTCATCCCCTTCATTTCAGGCCGGACACCTGCAGCTATCCTGGCAATCTTCATAGGACCTCTAGTTTGAACGTATTCATCACTTCTGAGATCTTCAAAGCCCAATTTGGCAAAAAGGGGCTCTGAAAGTCGATGTCCTAGAGAATGGAACTCTAGATCAGCCCAAAGAGGAGTCAAAACGGTGGACCGGTAGACATAAAGCACTCCCTCGTATGCGAACATCTGCATATTTTCAGCTTGGACGAAATCCACGGTTGCTAGTAGCCGTATAAATCTGTTTTTGGGATCAGGGTCGTAGTACACGATAAGTATATCACTACCAGCTCCAGCATGTTCTCTAGTGAATCCCACCAGTCCAGAGTTGCCTGGAAACAAGTAATTGTCGTGCTTTGTTTCATGAGGAACCAGTAACGAACTCTCATGGTTTCTATCAAACAACAATGTAGTTCCATCGGGGGTTCGACTGCAACTTGGTTTATCAATCAAGTACTGCATTCTCATCGGAGCAGGACGCTGTTTTCGTTGTCTAGGGTCAGGGCGAAGATCCCATAACCATACCACCCTTTCGTTTTCGCCCAAACATCTGATACTCGAGTCGTCATGTATCGTCTTGACCTTCAAACCACTGGGACATGTAAAGGTGGTAAAAAAGGGAGGCTCTTCAGGTTGAGGAGAAGGCTTGAGAACCGGTCTTCCGACTTTGCGTTTCTTGGGTTTCGGCTCAGCAGGAGGTTCAGGAGGAGCAGCACTACTTACAAACGTTTTGAGATTGAACTGACGTTTGTTAAAGTGCAAAAAGTGGCCTTCAATATGATTCAAGATAGGACAAGGCAATTTGAAGTATGAGTGTTCGAAAAGCGGCTCAAAGTCAGGTGGAAGAGGCCCGTTCAAGTCCACAGGATCAACATACTCCGTATCATGATATGGATGATGGTACGAAAAGTCGGCGTGCAAAAAACTCGTCCATTTCTCACTTCTCACTCTCATCATAGAATCGGCTCTACTGAGCACCAATCTCGCCGCGTCCTTCCACGACTTGAGATCGGAGCCCGCCTGATTGATTTGCATCCACGGAACCCGTTTCTGAACGCGATCTCTCACATACGGGGTATCTATGGACAGCAGGTCTGCCCGGAACGTCTGGCACGCGTCTCCGTACGCCAGGAGATCTGCGAGCTCGAGCAGATCGAGAATCTTGAGCAGAATCTCCGTCGGCAGCCGCGGCGGAACATAATCTTTCATGGCCTGGAGCACACAAGTGGTGAATGGATGTGGGATGTGGGATGTTGGAGTGGGTATAAGGTGTTACGTCAGTTCGACTTGGGGTTGTGCTGGGGTGGAAAGTGGTCCGATTTGTTCGGAAATTGTCGGGTTTGGTTGAGAGTAGAGAGTTTGACGTGTTTCTGGTTTCAGAATAATTGTAATTGTCGTGGCTTCTTCTACAAATTACTCCTTTGGTCTTCTTGGAACTCCTTCCTAGCTTATCCGTAACTCTAATCTGACGTTCACTTTTAGCGTCGCATTTGGAGGGGTGGAGCATGGAGGGACCATGAACAAGTGACAATGGGGAAATTGGTAGAAACTTGAAATTATTCAGAAAATTCCAGGAAAAAGCGGATTCCTGTTCATTCTGCCTGCTGCTTTCCATGTGACTGAGTTTTCTCTCGTTTTGAGAACAATTGCTCAGAAATGAAGCTATCCATTATGATCTTATCCTTGAAGCATTATACTTGTACAGCCTCAATGGGGTATGGATAGACAGGACTGAAGCGATTTTCAAGAATTCAGAAGCAATTGGTCAAACAAGTCACGTGACACGTTCAAACCGGATAAAATGGTCATATGGGTGAATACGGTCACGTGAACATACCAGATTCTCTCCCTTGACCCCTTCATAGTCCATAACAGAGTGGCTATAGAGTGAGGAGAGGCAACTGAAAGAAGCAACTACAAGAATGGACTCTTCAAAAAACAGGGAACCAAAATAATCAAAATGGTTCAGTCTAGATACAGCAATTGTATATTCCTCCTCTTGAGGGTGACACACAGTGAGACATGTTTCAACTTATTACTGGAAGATTTATATCGTGGTCTATTGTATAGGCATAGCTACCCCTTGACTCCCAATAACTGAAGTTCTAAGGTGCCCCTACTTGTAGTTCTATACTTTCTTTCTGGCACCTACCGCTATGACAGTCTGTTCTTAATACAGTCTATTCGAATGACTCCCCTTATCATCCATACAAAGCTGTATACTGAGTCAATAGAGCCCTCCTCAGAGTTCTCATTTTTCCGATCTTATTAAAACAGCCTATAACTTCAATATCTCAAACAATTACTATCTACTTATAGTCACCCCTTTACTCTTCTATGCACTCCTTGTTGATAGTTATACAGGTATACCGGTACGAGTCCACCCCACTCACTTTAACATGAACACACTATCACCCCTGTGATACCAGTAGATTCTTATGTATGCTGTAGCTTCTACCAGCACCCGGTCAGCTGTCTAGGTCCGCACACTTTACTTCTCCCTTACTCTGTACTTGTACATTGTATCTCTCTCATTGCCTTACTCTATAGTTCAGTGGGAGAGTGTACTGTAAAAAAGACACGACGATAGCCTCAAAGAGTGCTCTAAACTGCCCTTTGAATGTCCTCATTCTATCATCTGAAAGAAGAGTATGCTATCTGACTGGTTAGGTGGATGGAGGGGTGTTATTGGTCATCTATAGTGAGATACATGTACCTCCAAAAAGTATTATTTTGCTGCCATTTCGCAAGAGATTTTCTAATTGCCAACTCCCTCTCCTTCTAACACCTTTTTTACGCCCCTTATAATGACTTCCCAAGTATAGGACATCCAGTACTCCGTATACTTCTTAGAGCTACCAGTACGTCGTGGTTACCTTTTCGCCCAGTAAGAGCACTGGTATGTAGAATAGACAGCTATTTCCGCATAAAACATCTCTCCATTCAAATGCTCTCTTCGAACCACTCATGAGCACACATCTACCCAATTTGAAAGATGGCTTAGTATCACTTGACTAGCCCTACAGCTTGTATGGTACCGGTACTCCATACGACCATAAAGCAGACCATTCTTCTCCAACACTATCCTCTCATATCGCTACCAAATGTAAGACAAAACGTACCAGAGATGTGATGAAACAACGGTCAATCACTTCTTTCATACCCTTCTGTACTCTCCTTCATACTACTCTCCTCTTCTTCCACACCCTCCCCTACACTCTACACCTTCCTCTTTGGTCCACTCCCCCACCTCACATATAAAATTAATTTGTTATTCACCTCTCTAACTCTCCTCTCTCCTCTCCTCACCTTGTCTAACCTCTAAACTCTCCTATTTATCTATCTAGCTCGTCCGAGGGAAAAGGCCAGGGCACAGGCTGCGGCTACGACGGCGACGGCTCCGGGCAGCAGCAGATCGTTGCTAATGCCGGGAATGATTTCGGGGGCAGGAGCGGGAGTGGCGGGTTTAACGGGGATCTCGACCGAATCCTCCAGCTTCTGCGTCACCACGGGCTTGACTTCATTGTCGGGGTGATGAATGAAGAGATCAGCCTTTTCTAGACCGGCTCTTCGAGTAATGGAAACAGCATCCAACAAATCCTGATCGGTGGTAATGGCAACGATATCGCCTTCGTCATCAATATAACTAATGGCGTAGGTTTGCGTCACGAGCTCCACGTCTGCAACAGACAACTTGTCGGTGATGGAGGTTCGAAGAGCAGACACTCCAGCGTTAGGAACGACTGTCAGACGGTGGTTTCGGCCGCTAGGAGACTTGAACTTGAACTGGAACGGCATGGTGGCGATCATTCCAGCTGCAGTGCTTCCTGGCCGGTCATATCCGTCAGTAGAAATGGAATCGGAAGGACCCACTTCTCCTACTCCAAACTGAGCCAACTCCGAATGACTGACTTCAGGAGAAGACACAGAGACGGGCGACATGATGCGGTTATGGCTGTTTGTCTCTGATCCAGCTTCGGATCCGTCGTCCAAGGACATCCAGAACTTGTTCCAGGCAGGTCCTTCAGAGTCTCCAGTGCTCATGGTGTTGATCTGTTCAAGAGTAGCATAAGTGAGCTTGAGAACATCAACTACACCGACGAGCTGAGCATTGGGACCCATGACGGGCAAGTTCAGGTACCGTCCTTCATGCATGGTTCGAAGGGCGACCTGGATGGACATGTTCTGAGGTGCCACGTCTGGATGAGGAGTCATGACGCGGATGACCGAGCAGTTTTTGGGGTCCAGACCCGCAGCAATGACCCGCAGAACAACGTCTTTACTGGTGAAAATACCCTTGACCTTGTCATGGTCCGTCACCAGGACTGCAGTGGTATGGTTCTGTTTCATGAGAGAAGCAGCCTCATAGACGGTGGTTCGAACATCAACATAGGTAGGAGGAGTTCCATCGAGAACAGACTCCAGATCCGGACCCTCCATGCGTTGTTTGAGAGCCTCTACGTAGTTGATGATTTGAGCAGGTTGAGAAGAACCCAGCTCGGTCTGAACACCCTCCAGAGCATCGTACAGCTTTCGAGAGCTCTGGTAAGCTCGTTCCAGCTTCTCCATGGCCTCATGGTAGCATTTGGTAATGTCCAGAATACCAGAGACTTCGTTATTTTCGTCCATGACAGGCAAGTGTCTGAATCCCTTGGAGACCATGAGATTAAGACCCTCCGTAGCAGAAGTATCGGTGGTGGCATAAAGAGGGTTTCTGGTCATAATCTGATCCACGGTGGTTACAGACGCATCCAGACCAGATCCCACCACCTTGAAGGCCAAATCTTTGGCAGTGAAAATACCACTGATATTGTCATCTTCAATCACCAGCACACAGTTTTCTCGTTTGGCACTCATGAGCTGAGCAGCTTCGGAAACAGACGTCTTGGGCTTGATGGTCACGGCCGGGCTGGGTTTAAGAGCCATGACGGTTCCAGAAACCACCTTTTTGGTCTGCTTTGGACGAACATGGCTTCTCTTACTAAGATCAGTCTCCAGCTTTCGTCTGATGGCCTCGTCTTTTTTCGACTGCCGTTTTCGCGATTCCAGCACGGAGTCGTTGGGGCTCTGGGTACCCGAGGTGCCCGAGTAGTTTGAAAAACGCGAGGGCGTGTTTCGAGACATGTGGAGAGACTTGTATGGGGGGGACGAGTGGTGATGTAGAGAAGAGGGAGACTTGTTGTTTGGGTGTAACTCTAAATGCAAGGGAGAAGAAGAGGTCCTTGAAGGCGACCTTGAAGGCGACAATTCTCTCATAAACGGGGTTTGCGGCGTCATGAAGTGGGTGGAAGATGGTGGTGGGTTTGACAGCAAAACAAGGGCTATATACCGGTGCTTTTTGTGGCAAAAAATATCCACTCTACCTGCTGTAACACTCCTCCCCCTGAACCCACGCTCCCGGCGTATGATAAACCTTGATGGGAGGCGCGTACTGAAAAAACAACGGAAGAAAAAGAAATGATTAGTAATAGTCACGTGATTTAAAGAAATTGTCACGTGACCACGACTGCTATTACAGCAATATCTATTTCCCACCATTTTCTTGGTCTTCTTACTCGTCTTGTGTTCTCATTAAACTCAATAACTTCACGTGAAGGTGGCGTTTTGAAGGGTCGGAAATGAGACAAAGAATGGCAGTCGGGGTCTTGCCTTTTTTGAAAGTGGTCGGATTGGGATAAAAGTGGTACAAAAATGATCCCCCAATTGCGGTGATTTCAATGGTACCTTTGGATTTTGTGAATTCCAGCCCGTTCCTCTGTTAACCCCGGTCTTTTGTTTAACCTCACAATATCGCCTATCCAAAATCTGGTCATTTTACTGCAAGGGTCGGATGACCGTGCACGAGATCGTACGACGACGCGTTCGTTAAGTCATTAGTTCGACAGCAATGGGGGGATGGTGGATGGTGTTCTGTGGGTAAGGGTAGTTGGGTCAGGTTGAGAGTATGTGGTCAAGTAGGGGCCAACTAAATGCAACTAGAAAAAGAAAATGTTTTGGAGCAGTCAGGAGACGAGATAAAAGTGCCCTTGCAGATCAATTGAGCTAGGAAGAGGTTAGGAGGGTGTCTCTGGCTGTTATGATACACTCAAGTTGTACCTTTGAAAAGAGAGGGTAAGGATAGGTTCAAACTACCGGTACTTGTAGGAAGTATCTTGAATAGAGTAGTCACGGACTGAAGCTTGAAGGTACGCAGTACAGTAATAGGACATTATTTTGAGAGATGATTAGTTGTGAAATGTCACCGAAATAACTCTGGCATTATCAGAAGGCCTCTTTTTCATTCATTTCTCCGTGAATGGCTTTTGTCGTTATCTACCATACTTTCGGAATTACTGTACAACCATGTATCAGTAACACCTACCAACTACAGCTAAAAGTGTTACTTCCATCAAACTGGCCAACTACACATCTTCATCTCTTTTCCTAACTTCTTTGATCTTCTCTCAGCTATTCGGAAGAGATGGGACAAGCTGTCATACTCTTAACTAACTAAAGAGGTTCACTTTTTCTCTGGTAATGCTCAGAAAAGATCTTCTGGTGCCTGTTGATATCATTCAGAGATGCCAATACTGCTGCGTGATATCGCATCTCAGTCGTACGTCTTTCAGGTGACCAAGTCTTGTACCGTAGCAGTATATTTCTCAACTCATCTTAAGGAGAATGAATAGAAAAACAACAGTCAGTCATCTAATGGTCAGTTTCTCATTCGTACTCTCAGAGCAGCTCTGTGAGAAGACTCATATGACATCACTCAGACTACGGATACCACTTCAAGTTTTCATGGAGACATATGAACTACGAGTACAGTATGTACGGTCCTTTACTCTCACTTGAGACCCTAAGATGAGGATCTAGCGACTTCTATCCATGATATATCAATGCCATCAGCGTCTTGAAACACATTTTAAATTTTGTGCTTGACAGGAGCTCCTATATTTTCTTCATTCAACAATTATGGTATGCTTATGATAATGATCATTGCGCTAAATCTTCGTGAACAGTCTTGGTCTTCCTTAGTTTGTAGCTATACTCTTCACCTTGAATGTATCTTCATTGTTAGATCTGACAGGAATCATATACAGTAGACTTAACATTGTCTCACGAAGAGTGTGTTAAAGGAGGAGAGCAAGAACATCATGAAGAAAAGAACAGCATAAAAGGGGATAAAAGAGGAATAAGTCGATTTTAGACGATAATGGAATCAAAACAAAAATTATGTCTCTTGATCTCATTTTTGTTCTTGTAAGAGTATCCTTTGGACTGAATGTATTTGTATCGGGGTTTTACAATACTATACGGTACTCAATGACTCACTCATTACTCCCTAAATGTCTGAAAATAGATGGCCCAGACTGGCCAGTTCATCCAGTATTCCAGTATTAGTCACCATCTGATTCCATGACTGTTGAACAGTCTCTTATTGAAAGGAGACGATGACATGATAGACGGGTGAAGAAGAGGTCAGCTAGCGACTAGCTAGTTCTAAAGGAGTTAGCTCTAAACAATTAGGAGTGTCTGGATAGTCAAAAAATGAAGTCCTCTGGGCTTTGTTAGCTCTCAATCATTTTCCCTTACTATCAAGTCTCCTGTAAGCCATACCTGCAATGAAGCGGAGGGTTGAGATTTGTCTCTGAGGATAGATCAAAACTTTTAGACTGATTGGATTATTTGGCTTACCATTTTACTTACCACCTGTGATACACTTCATTTCGTTCCAAGAGTAATAAAGACTTGGCACTGTTTCCTTGAACACTCTGCCAATGTAGAGGAGCAGCGATGGTGGAATGGCCGATAAAAGCGGAACATGTCCAATATTTGAATCAATTGGCCGTAAATAGGCCAGAATTTGAAATATTCAAGTCTCTTGGCTTCAATTCCCACTCAACCATTCATTACTTATCCCTAATCGTATTAGCCTGTGAGTACCAGTACTGGCAGTCAAAGGAAGAGTCAATTGAGGTCTGTGAGAGTGGAAAGCCTTCTCAAACTAACAGATTAATTTGATTGAATCTTTTTTCCACCTGACCCACCACTTATACCTTCATTGACTGCTAAAAGGGACTCATGCTGTGAGATGACTTGTAGGAAAAGCACAATGTAGTGAGGAAGTGGTCAGTAGGAGGTGAATAAAGAGTTAGACGACAATAATAAGTCTCAATAATGACAACAAACAAGTCTCCTACCATCCACTTTCACTCAATTGTACCTCATTGGTCCTCTCCTCTATCGCTGACATTTCAAGAGACAAGAGAAAAGAGTGTGGTTTCAATAGAGCATAAAAAGAGCTTCTTAAGCTGGATAATAACTCAATGTATCAGCAGCAGTTCAATTGTCGACTTCATTGACTTCCTAGAGTGGCTCATGTTGTCCTTGTGGGCCCACTGTAGAGAAGAACTTCATCAACGTGTCTAGGAAATGCTCAATTGAAGGCCAATCAACGGTGAAACAATGAATGGTGGCTCAAGATAGTCTGAAAAAAGTAAAAATGAAGTCCTCTAACCTCTGTGCACTCTCAAACATGTGCAATGTGGCTCTCTCATCTCTCCTATCATTAGTCAGGAGTAAGAGAGGGGAGAAGTAGAGTAATAGAGGAGTAAGAGGGGCTCAAAGAACTTTTAAATCATAGGATTATTCACCATCAGTCCATTTCTGGACTCCATACTGTTCTGGGAAGGTGATACTGGCTACTTTACCTGTTCAGGGGTAGTCAGGGGCTCATCCATAGACACCATCATAACAAGAGAGTAGAGTGAGCAAGAGGACAAAGGAGTTAGCCAATATAGAGATCCAGCCAGTGTCAGAAGAATGCCATTTCCTCCCTTTTTTTATCCTCAAAAATCGAGTACTAATTCATCCTCTCTAACAGTCCATTGTAACACCAAGACACGACGTCCATCCTCTCTCAGAAGACGAAATCGAGCCACAAAAAAGACAAGTAGATGGTGAAAACAAGAAATCCGCTCTCAAAAACCCATCAGTCAACTCCCCAAACCTCTAGCAACATTTTTCACGGCTCAACATTCAAAACTTGGTGGACTCACTATACAACAGCTTCTCATAAAGATAAAACCGCGTAAATACCACCAAAAAATGACCATTGAGACATGTGGAGTTGGTAATCCTTTTTCAAACAGTTACTTTGACCCATCTGTCAACTTCTCTCCCCTCCATCTCCTGTTATCACTCTTCTTATGACTCAATAACTCACGTCTTCCAACCCGTCCTGAGACACACCTTATCACCATCCATCCATCACCCTAGAACCATGGAAACATCTCCAAACCCGTTCAACAGCCGTTTTGTCCGTTCAACTCACCCTCTTCCACCAAATTTCCAACTCCACGTCTTCTACAGGAAACAATCGGGGTCGAACTATCGGCCCGAGAAGATACAGCCAAGCTATAGGTATAAACGTATAGCAGGAGGGTAGAATGGGTAAATCAGAGTAAATCAAGAGGTGAAAATGATGAAAATACTATCAGATAGACAATCACCGCTGTAGTTCAATTAATCAACTACTGCTTACAAATAATACCGTCTTAATATTCTTTTCCCCCATTACCAATCATGGCCATTTATAGATTGCCGGATTAATAATGCGGCGTTTGAGAACGGCATTATTCAGTTATTCAGGCTCCAAACACAGTGGTTTTTTTTGCTTAGACTGCACGACCACGTCATCCACAAGCTGGTAATACATTTTATCCATTTTCACCCACTTTTGTGATTTTTTGCCAATACCAGAAACCGGCTAACACCTTCCCCTCCGCCACATGACGATTGCAAACTAGTTTGGCCTAACGGAACTAAAATGCGAGACTGTTGTTTGGAGACAGGCTAGTTTAGCGCCGTGACCAACAGGTCGTATTCCCATATCTGATTCCACGTACGGCAACCGCTGGTATAAATGAGACACTCCCATGCATTAAATTATCAACCTTTTTGCCTTGGACAATCATAGACCCGCCCATGTTATCATAGCTCCGAAGACAGAGCTGTAGAATACAAGTGAGCCCATTCATCGGACTCATAAATGGCCACCTATCAATAAAATACCCTCACCAGGAATGTGTCAGGACAGGACATGCAGAACTTTGCCAGGAAGCCTCCTCCTATGGAATCCACTGCAGTAAACCCATCTGCTATCATCTTCTGCACAGTACCGGAGTCTGGATTCCGCCAACAGACGCATTCTAATGCTTGCCAATCGATGTATCCGTACCATGGTAGCGTCACGTAGCATCTCCAAACCCAGAGGGGAACGTATTCACTTGGCTGCTATTAAGACACCAGGTATAAATGGGGGCTTTAGGAGATCCCTTGGGAGGTTATTGATAAGAGCAGCGCAAGCAATTATATTTGTTGTACACTGTAGCACGTTATTGGGTACAGTCACGTGTGTAGATTGGCGTATGAGGAGACGAGTATGTATCTTACTTGCATGTGAGAGGGACGACAGGAGAGGCGGCAAAAGTGATGGAAAAAAAGATGATGGAGTTGATCAGGAGGTGAAGAAAGGTGAGCTGAATGAGGTGGAGACGTTTTTGGAGTGTTTTACGGACTCTAAGGGGTTCTAGAGGTGTTCCAAAGGTGGTACTGGGATTAGGGAGAAAGTGAAGTCAACGAAAAACGACGAAAAAGAGATCAAAAAGAGAGGGGGAAGTTTCCAGACGTTCTTCAAGCGTCAATGGACGTATCTGGGAACTCCCTGACTCTCTACCACCTTTTCCGGCCTTGATTCGTCGATGGAATCTGGACCCATCCGAAAGGAGAAATTTCAGACCCTCTTAATTCATCCAGAAAAGGCCCTAGAGACTCAGGGAGTCCGTTACCGTCTTTCTAGTCATCACGGTGATGTTCTGACGGAGTTCCCTCTTCTGTGTTGACTCTGTAAATTTTCTGCGGAGGCAAATCAAAACGTGAAAATGTATCACCCATAGAAGCAGGAGGTGATCAAGATGAGATCTCAATAGAAGGAGCTGAAGAGTTAGGGGAGCAATCCTGTGACTGTACCACTCCTTCTGAAGTCCTCGTTGCAAAATCATCATCACTCATCCCACCTAAAACCTCTCAATATATGAAGTTATAAAACGAGGGTCCTATAAAAGCGTAAAAACGTGCTTAGTCCCATCCAATAAAAGTAAACAGCTATCCAGTTATTTCATCTGTATGGTTAACAAAATAGTGACGCTCTGTATTTATAAAACTCAGCGCAACTGCAACATTTTTGCTTATCTACAATCACCCCTGCACAGCACGATACAAACAGCAAATGACAACAACGAAAAGAAGACTTGGAGACAAGAGGAGTTGATGATGGGGAGGATGGAGTCACGGAGATAGAACGACTGCACTCCTTCTTCCGATTCCGGTATTTTTGAGCTCAGAAAAAGCGTACTAAAGTCTGGACTTTGAGAGAGGGAGGATATTGGAGGAAAGAAAAAGAACCAGAAGTGCCAGGGACACCAGGGTGGTATCAATCGGGAGGGAAAGGCGTAAGAAACATTTTTAACAACTCCTCAGCCCCCCAAGTCTTCTCCATCACTTTCTGGGAATTTTCAAAAAGCCATAGTTTACATCACCATCTATAGTCTCCTAAGTCCCCCCTCCCTCCCTCCAATAACTCCACCGCATTGAGATAACCCTCTATAGCCCCTCTTGCCCCCTTGTATCAACTGCTTTATCTGCTAGCTCTCGTTTTGCCCCTTGGTTCTCAAAATAACGTCACCCGATTGTCGCTGCATACTTGGCTGAGCAAAATCGCAATAGACGAGGATATGAGACAAAACAAAGCTGGCTGTAGACTCCGAGCCCCAGATCTATTACAACCGTCAACTCCATCTCTTATAATAGTCATCTCTGATCGTATAACGTCAATTTGTATGGGAATCATACGAGTCTCAACACCTCAATAGAAATGTATCACCACCAGAGAAGACGTGCTACCACAGCGTTACAACAACACTACCGGTACATGGCTTTTTGACTCGGTGCTGACCAATTAGATTTGCTATTTGCGTATATCCCTAAATGGAGGGGCTGGCTGTGAGGGCGATACTCGGCATACTTGCGACTTATTGGCTTATTGGCTTATTGGTGGCTGGAAGTGGCAATCTATACGGCTATAGATGGTGTCTAAGGGCTGCAAATAAGCTGGCTCACATTCCAAACACAGTTCAAAAGAAATTAAACACTGTATCTATTCTTCCCATAAAACAAATCAGTATCCAAGTCTCATGTCCAATCTCAACATGGTATCAATCGCACTACTCTTCCACGTGACAAGTGCGGCATCTTTAGACGACTCAACGTGTCCAAAGACTGCTAAAGTAGTCAGCTGATTCAGACACTGTAGGCACTATATATCAGTATAACTAGATGATTGAGCCTAACAAAAACACCCTAAAACAACCAGTACTTCTTCAATCACCCCTACTTTGTGAACCTCGGCTTTTCCCTCATAATCCTCCTCTTGATCAACTCCTGCACCTGCCGGAGCCGTTACCTGTCATGTTGGTCTAGCCCCTAGTTAGCACGACGCTAGACAAAACTAGACACACTAGCTGGCACTAGTCGGCTCCCAAGGGGCTAATGCGCAGGTACCGCTCTCCCAGGTGACCTGAAAAGCAGACATTTGGGCCTCAAGGTGCGGTTCGCGCGATGGAACACGGTGGAAGGAGGGTATGGTGAAGAGAAGAAATTATACCAGAAATGAAGGAAAAAATACGAGAAAAATACAAATACTTGACCAAATACTTCAGAATAGTTGACCAATACCTGAAGCATCCTTTCTTCAACTATCCCTACATTTTTATAGTAAAAAATAAGCAAAAACACACACCTACACCATCTACACCACCCCCCTCCCCTCCACCTACGAATCTTCATGTCTATCACGACCAGCTCCGCCGGCCGCTCGCATACTCTAATAATTTATAATATACATCCACCTCGTCACCGTCTTGTGTCGTCGTCCACGTTTGTGACGTGTTTCATGACGTCTCGCTCTTCATGACGTCCTTCGTCTTCAAAAAGACCCTTCTTCCTGAATTGTCGTTGTATTGTCCTGGTCATTGTCGTATCCATGTATTGTCGTGTAGGGCAGTCGCGAAGTTGATGACCAAGTTCATGGGTCGTTGGATAGTGTAGAGGCCGTCATCAGTCACTCGCTAGAGCTTGCAATGGGTTGTCCACTCTCACGCTTGAAAACTCGCTACGCTCGTTCTCCAGCGCGCTCGTTTCCAGGATGTTACTGCCACCTGGTCGCACTCGTCAACAGCTCATACTGCTCCCTACAAGCATTCGACGTAAACTTGTTGTCCATCTTCTGCGCGACAATGTGCCATTTTTCATTGTGGTAGTCCTGCACCGCCTTGGTCAAATCCTTCAAATCCTCCGACGTCCAGTTTTGCGACTTTTTCCGCAGCTTGGTGCAATACCGCACCTGCAGAGCCCCCGGCGTGCGGCCCGGGAAATGCTGCGCTATTCTCTTCCACGAGTACTTTTGATTCTCCTTGAGCTCAATGAGCAGCTCGTCATCGTCGGCGGTGAACTTTGCCTTGGAGTTGCGCATGGGCGCGACTCTGAACTCGTTTTTCGAGCCTGACGACGACGGCACCGTGTTGGAAACTCCTCCCACGTCCATCTCCTTGTCGCCCAGACTACCAAAGGTGCTTTCATGGTAATACGTCTGCGGGTTGGGCAGGTGGGTCGAAGTGGTCTGGCTCATCATGTAGGGCGTGGACGAGTAGCGGGTCATGGAGTAGTTGCGGTAGGGCGACGTGGACGCCGGCGGGCCTCCTACGACTGCCGAGGACGTGTAGGGCCGGAAGTAGTTGCTATATGAGCTATGCAGGGGGGGCTCTGTGGGCGTTGTTAGTGGCAGTGGCGGCTGTGGGGTCGGGACTATCGGGGGCTGTTGTTGTTGTTGCTGCTGCTGCTGCTGCTGCTGTTGTTGTTGCTGGACCTGTTGCTGCTGCTGCTGTTGGACTTGAGACACATTTTGGGAGGGCGGTATGGTCTGTCCCACCCCCGGCGGCTGCTGCTGGACCGAGTGTTGCTGTGAGTGTTGCTGCTGTTGCTGGGCCAAGGACGACTGTTCCGGAGACCCCAGTTCGGGGCGGTCGGTGTTCATAGCAGGGAAGTAGGAAGAAATAGTGTAGGGGTGTGAGTGAGATTACTTGGTCATACTGGCCTGTGTTAGTGGGAGGGGGAGTAGGGGGGGAGTTAAGAGCCTTGTAGGTGGAAGGGTTCAGAGGCTGAAGGGTTCAAAGGCTGAGATTCGAGTTGGTGAAGTTGTAGTTGAGTCTGTGTACCTAAGTCACTCTCTCAATGTCGTCAGTCGTTTTAAGAGTGCTGGGAGTAAGGAGAAGAAGAAGAGGAGGAGTTCTGGATTGGGGAGTTCAAAAGAAGAGCTTTAAGGTGAACAGCTTAAGGTGAAGGTGAAGACACAAGTGACATTGCCGATGTGACATTTCAAGTCTTTATAACAAGTTCAAAAGTCCACATGTTCAAATCTGGTCCACTCAAAACCTCACTCAAAACGGCTCATCCACAACACTTCAAACAACCAACACAGACGGCCAAAACTGCTTCTTCAAAGCTCCACGACATTCAACACTCCTTCTGAACAACACCCTTCACTTCACTTGTGGCCTCAGCTCAGCTCAAATGTCTTGTCCGGGAAGCTCTCTCACAATGCTTCTTTCTCAACCTCAGCCTCAATGAGAACGCTCCTTGTCGTCTGTCCCATCCTGAGCACTCACGGCCGTCGCTTGAGCCAGCGATACTCACCGTGTATTCGTCTTGTATCCTTGGGTTCTGCACTGTGCTAAACTATATAAGTGTTTATCAGACACCAGCTCAAAGTTGAGCAAAAGGTAAATGTGGTTAATATGTATAACTTATAGGTATATGGTATAGCTCTGGATAGCCTGGTGGAAAATGTTACATGGGTGAGTTATAGGAGCTATCTGAGAGCAGGGTGGTGTGCATGGACTGGAAGGGGGCACATGTGCAGGACAACTGCCACCCTACCAAACATACGCGCCACAATCCCCGTTTTCCAGGCTCCTCTAGAACCTCACTGACCTGGCCCCTCCAGCACACTATCCTCTTTACATTACATCCGTCAAACTCTGAGCACAAAGAATTTGGTCTTTGTCTGAATCAGACCAACACCTGTGCATAAACTTACATCATCGGGCGATCTTGGAAACGAAAAATGGAGGGCACTGGATAAAAATATGACGATATTGAGGGTCCCAGAGAAGAAATGTAGCTGTTGAACGTCAATTTATGCGATTTTCGCATCCAACTTTTGCAGCATTTTCGAGACTCGATTTTTCTATAATTTTTGCATTTCATTTTTGTCGTCTTCCCTGTTTGTTCCCGTTAATTTTGTTTTTTTCAGATTTTTTGCAATTCTTCAAATGCCAAATCCCAAAATCTAGACTTGAAAACAAATAGAGACGGGGTATAGCTGAGTGCGAGCGGTGCCCAACCTCCCGGCCAAGTCGCCGCTGGCAAGAACGGGGCTGCGGGGTTTAAACACTTATGCTCTATTCTCTTGTTTGGATAAATCCCATTTATAGCTTTAGGAGGAGTAACAAGGTGGCAGGAAGAGTGAATGTGAACGGGACGGAGAAAACTTCAATTGGAAACTTCAATTGTTGAGAAAATAACCATTTTCTTGCGCGGTCATCTCCTCGCTCCTCCCTCTCCTGCTCGTCATCATCCCCCTCTCTACCCCCACCAGCCTCCTCATAAATGGGCTTCTATGATAACAAGAGCATTTCATAAAAGACATATACGGGCTAAAAGCCCTCCAATAATAACCAAAACGGAGCCCGCTGGAATGTAACAGTTGCACGGATGGGCGATACGTGGTATAGATGACTGTCACCGTTTCCTATACCTCCCACCGTGCCCTTCTATGAACTCGTTTTTGGAGCCGTCTGAGATCCGAGTAAGGGTTGTCCTGTGGTCCTACCCACGTTCATTCGAGAAGAAAGATCTCTCTCTTCAGAAACATCTCAATCTCTCCTCGCGGTCTAGAACTCGACACGCTAGCTCCGTGTCTAGCGCACACTAAGCCCTCTCCACACTATACCGGCCTAAAGGCTCCAAAGTAGTTCCGTCTGGCCTCCACGAGAACTTGTAAGCGAGCCGGGATGCGTCGACCGCAGAGCGTGGCCAGCGAGTACAAGTAGGGCGCAAACGACGCCCACGGTGGAGTTTTGGGCTCTCGTCAGAGTGCTCGCACGGTGTGGGATGGAGGCATGGGCCACCGGAGGTCTAGACTAGCCCTATCTGGTGATAACTGGAAGCGAGCTAAGAGTAGGGATGGTAGTGGAATGAGCGTCAATGGAGGGGTCAGTGGATGGTGATTGAGTGGGTGGGTGACTGAACGGGTGACTGCCCCGAAAACAAATGACACAGCTCAATTCAGATGACGATCTTCACCATCTCAGGTACCCACTCTTCAAGTACTCATTATTCAAGTACTCTTTCTTGAGGTACCCACTCTGACGTCTCCGTACTCCGTCCCTCACCCACCACACTCACCGTGTCACTCACTTACCACTAGCACCACGACTCTGACGACCGAACGACGAAAGCGACATGCGACACAAGCGACTGACTACATTAGGCGGGATCCATCGAACTTCAGATATCGAGTTATGAAGTGAACAAGTTATGAAGTGACAAGTTATGGAGAAGAAGAAGAGTTCTACCTTGTACTGTAAGGTGACCCTTTTTTATTCTTTGCTACTGTCAAAAATCCATCTTTACGATAAGGTGGACCCGTTAAAGACGATTTTTGCACATTGACACAGACACAGATACCTTACTAAGACTCCTCACCTAATCTTGGCCCTCTCTTCATCCTCTCCACCACTGCTACGTGGCCGCTAACTCCACCCCTTAGTTGCTACCAAACAGCCAGCAAATTCATAACACCCATTTATGACCTGCACAAGAGGTGGAAGAACAGCAGAACAGCAGACGGAAAGTATTCATTTTTTTCAGCATTTCTTTCGGCACTATTTTTCGACATTTACTTTCGACATTTTCATTCACCATTTTCATTTTTTGTTTTTGTTTTCACCTTTTTTACCATATTTTTCTGTTCGATTTTTCATTCATTTTCGTCGCATTTTTCCGAATTTTTCTTTTCGGTTCATTTCACTCCCTCGTCTATTTTTAATGTCTGCAGACATACTCGTCTTTTCCGCATGAGGACCAACTCAATATTAACCCCCACCCTTCCGCCTGGTTCATGCCGAGATCGACACTCTGGAAAGTGCTGTGGAGGAGAAAAAATGGGGCAAACTAGAAAACGACCTGGAACGATAGATACGAGAGATACCGCTATGGGGAGTTGACCAATCGATTCAGCGCCCTTGTGTTACCCGGGATACCATCTTCGACTGCGCAAACCCGCACCACCCCCGTTTCACGCCTGCCACAACAGTGTCTCACTGTCTGAGTTTCACATTCATTTCCCTACATGAGATGTACACCTGTATGCCACTCCACAAACTCTGTTTGCAACGGTTGAGAGCTAATGAGGTGAGAGAGATCAGGTGGATTTGGGGAAAGTGAGAGGAAAAATTACTAACACGAGTGAGGCTCTGTCACTGAAAATCCTGGCAAAATCAATCGAAAAAAAAAGGGTTGAAACAACAGTCGAATTTCATGAGAAAAAAACAAAAACATTTATTACAAACCCTGACCAGCTCAACCAAATGTCCGACATGTCAAAGTTAACCCCCACGGGTAAATACTGAGCTTGAGAGACGCACGGATATTTGACGTTCAAATGTATTTTTAAATGTCACGATGATTAGATCGAGTGAGCTAAGCAGATGAGATGAACGAATAATTCCATCAAGATAAGCCATAGATATTATTTTCCCTTTTTATTTAATTTAATCAATTTTACTTGTTCCAATTCTTCTTCTTTTTCTCCTTCTCTTCTTTCCGTTCCCTTCTCTCCCTCAACCTCGGCAAGCCACACTGCGCTAACTCAACTAATTAGCACCGCATAGACTCATTGCCGGTACATAAGCGTGAATTTCGCGATTTTAAAACTCAACGTTGGAAAAACGGTTTTGTACCCGGTTGCCAACACGCGCAAGACCCCATAAACAGCGCCTATACACATCTACGAGCTCCAAAACGCCAGTAAAATCACTCATGTAGGTGATGACTTGTCGGCCCGATTAACTTGCTGCATCATGTATGCGCATCCAAGGTTGAGCCATGCATGGACATATACACCCCCATGCAGCCAAGCGACGTGTAGCTGTGGAAGGAGAAGGGCTGGGGGAGATCGGCTTGCGGAATTCGAGTCGCCTAGTGTGGCAGAATCGACTGCACTTGTCCGATTACTAATCAGACGAATATTGGCGGTTTTTGGTGTGGCCTAAAACGGAGCTTTTAACGATGCATCAAAAGATACAAGTCTAGCCGCACTTTAAGTTACAGGGCTATTCTTGGCAGAGGTGAGAATGGAGGAAATAATATGGCAGAAAAAATATTAATGTCAGAAAAGAGTAGAAAAAATGTCACGTGAATAAAGCAGACAAGGAAGAGACCGTAGTCACGTGACCAGGAAGCAAAGGCTGAATACTGTAGCTAAATTAGTTGATGTTATTTTTCCAAACTTGCCCTTACCTCTTGTATTGTATACTCCTGTCTATTCTCCTGCTTGTTCATTGCGAACCTACGTGTTAACGCCATGGAGTTAACGGCGCTTGGCGGAACAAGTTGTGTCTTGTCGTCAAAAACGCTGAGTGTGGCACTTTTGGCAGCCCCCCAAAATTCTTTGTAAATTTGACTTGAAGTACATTCGCCGGATTGGGTGATATGAGGCGAGGTGGGTGTGGAGAGTGGTGTACTTGTAGGAGTGTTTTGGGGGAAACAATGTGGTAAGGGGTGTATGGGTGCTTGTATCGTTGAACGTATAGGACAGGTTATGAGTAAATTCCCAGAGCTTTGTTCCAAGTTGAGGAAAAGTACCCGAGCTGCAGAACGAGTTAATCTGAACAAGGATGGAGGCGTTTGTGAGATGGTGGACTATAGAGAAGGGTTGGAAGGTGTTTTAGAGATGTTTCTAGAAGACGGTTTAGCGGTTTAGACTTGATTGGTAAGAAGGTGATGTTGGTAAGGTTGAGGGAGGGGGGAAGGATATGGGAGGAGATTGTGGGACGGGTAGTGGTCGGATTCGGACAAGGAGTTGACGAAAAGAATGAGCGAGACGAGGCGGTGCTTTTGGTATAGATAGTTTTGTATTTGGACAGTTGTTGGTCATTCTAAGTGGGATGTTCTAGAATAATCTGACCGAAAAACTCAACAATACCAATACATTACAATACCATTACAATACAAATACAATACAAGAACATACATACCATGCCAATATCTCTCCCTGTAACGAATACGAACCGGACGGCTCAGTCTGCAATGAGAGAACATGTGCGTGTGCAGAACAAGCAGATTTGTCATGTAATGAGAGAGAGATGCATGCCTAGTTAAATGGATACAAGAGGACAACAAGAGGACAGGAACAAGAGGACAGGAACAAGAGGACAAGAGAACAAAAGAAATGAAACAAAAAAAAAAAAAACAAAAAAAAAAGATCTTCAACACAGCCACAGGGATACGACGGAGGGGGGGGACTACACGGGGTTGTGTTTTTAGGGACGTAAAAGGAGAAAAAAAGTGGGCAAAAAAAGATGACTTCTAAGGAACCCTTTTTGCAGCCTTTTTTTGTTGGGACTCTTCCCCTTCTCCACCTTTGATACTTCTCGGAACGAACTCAGTTGGGTTTTAGGAACTTAGTCGGTAGAGGGAGGGAGGGAACGGAGCCAGATAACTTGGGAAGTAGAACAGATACTGGAAAAAGAAGTTCACCAAAAGATTCTCTGAGACGAGCAGAATCGTTTGGTTGACTTCGTTTCTCTCTACGACGTATATTACCTGTTATACACTGCACTTTACCCGCTATCCTGCACTTCTCACTACCTCCCTAAACGCAATTTGTGTCTCACGCCCCGATGGAATCTCCGAGTTCTCCACCCGGCTTCTCCGTTGCATTGCGGAATGTGAGTAAAAAGGAACGAAAATTGCATATCGTTTTTTTCAGATTTTCAGATTTTGTTTTTCAACACTCACTTCCCCGTATAGGTGATTCTCCTCACCGTATTACAAGATAATACAAGTATGCCCATATGTACAGTCCTTGTATCTCCGGTCGGCTTTAAGAGAATCTCCATAATATCTTAATATTGCCATTTGGACCCGGTGTACCGTGACTCAATTGGTGCACTAATTTGCTCATTTGAGTCGTCCGATATAGTCAGAAGTGGAGAATCATCTGAGTCGGACTTATTGGACTCTTTTGACGTTCATTAGAAGCAGGAGATGACTACATACTGTATATGTAAAATGTGCTTATAGATCGAACAGCTAAATAAGAATGTAATCTATGTTTAGAACTGACCGAAAGAGGCGATTTTTGGATAAAAACCGAGCTCCAAGATCAAAAGAAGACCTGAATACGCCTGGTAATAATATTTTTTCTTTTTCCCAAGTTTTTTCCCAAGTTTTTTACCCATTTTTCCCATTTTTCTCCTCCCTCCTCTTTCTAACTTCGTATCGAATACGCCCTGGTGCAGATGCCATGCAGGTGATGCGGTTAAAAAACGGATACACGGGTCTAGTGCTCGGTAGGGTAACTTGGGGTGCATGAGACGAGCCGGTCGGAGATGTTACAAGTGACAAAAAATCGGGTTTTTCATTTTTTGACGTTTTAGACGTCTTTGAAAAAATCCTGTTTTTGCCCTTCTTGTTGCCCTCTTTCGCCCTTTTTACCCTCCTCTTTAAACTCGATAAGGTGTTCGTGTTTCAAAATAAAGAAAATTGGAGTGGAAATAATAATATGGGCTGATAGCGGGAGTGAAGAAAGGCGGGGAAAAGCGCCGGGATTTTTTCGGCGGCGGCTGGGGTTTGTGCCCGTATATTTCTTTTGCCGGCTCGAGCTCAGGTGCGCGCTCTACAGTGTCTGGTCCATCCTGTTTCCAAGCTGAGACACTGCAACTTACAGGGGATATTAAATTCAAAGTCGGTTACGGTAGGGGAGAAGAAGGGGAGGAATAAGAAGGGGAGGGGGAAGAAGGAAGAGAAGGAAGAAAACGGAGAACCTTGGAAAACGGATAACCTTGGAAAACCAAGAAAATAGAATCCTGGTAATAACTGGTAATACCGATTACATAGAATAAACGGGATAATATGATTAATATGTATTAACACGAAGGAATATATATAAATACAATACGGTATTACTAGGGTATACATGTTCTGCTATGTTAACATAGATAAGAAGGATAAGTTCTCGAAGTCAAGCGAGCAATGTTAGAAGGTTGGGATTGAACGTTGCAATATTATGAGATACGTGAAGTATCGTAATACTCGTATTATGTGGGAGTGGTGTGCCGGTTCTTACACTATCAGGTGACTTGTTACACTACCAATGTCACACTCGACTGTTCGTTTGTCATAAACATACACTCAGGAACACCGTTGACATCTCTCAACCTCTCTTGTTATCATATAACACTATCACTATACCCTCTTCTCTATCAATGTCTCAAATCTGCACCGTAAATCTTACCATAACCATGTCTGGATTATAGCAATGGAAGAGGTTGCTGAGATGATGGAGATATGATTTGAGACAGAACTTCAACGGTACAAGGAGCAACAAAGGAGTCAACTAGAGCCGACAAACCAACAAAAAAGTCAACAAAGGAGTCAACAAAATCACTTCTTGGCTTCTTCGTTACACCCCCACTTTGTCTCACCTTTTTCTTCCTTCTCTAATGACGTAGCCGGAGGTTTATTGCTGGAAAAAGAAATGGACGAGAAGGGAACAGCACGGTAAGGAAACACGATAAAGAGAGCCTGAACAGGATCATAACACAACACCTGGTAGATAGGGCAGATAGAAGACTATGTAGTTGTATGTAGAGCAGTAGTAGCCACCATGGAAGTACTGGTACTCCAACCAGACATCTCCCTTCTAGGTCTTGTCAATAAACTCCTTCTCTCCCCAGATCCTTCTATGCTTCCATCGAATCTGACAGCAACTCACGAGAGTTCACGAAAGCGAGAGTTCACGAGCCCACCAGAGTTTTTTGCCTTCTGCGGGAATGTAAGCAAGCAGAGACAAAGCTCGGGCAACAAGCAGGAAATGAGCAATCGCAGGTGAGCCGAAAGGGGGCCAGAAACGACAAAAAGAGGTCACGTGGTGGAGGAGAGAGAAGGGGTGAGAGGAGATCAAGGTGAGGTCACGTGACTGAGATGCCGGTGCTGACATAAGCTGTGTGCTTGTTGACTGACAGAGTATCGTTTGCTGTTGAGTGGCAGTTGGATAAATGCTGACATTCAAACAAACATGATCATCTTCATCTCCATCGAATGTGGAGAAGAGATGAGTCAGCAGATGACAGTTGAAGGACAGTTCAATAGGCCGTTGTTCATGTTGAACTGGTGGTCATTGATCGTGAGCTGTTCAAGTTGACCTGTTGATAGTCTGTCTGGTTGTCGATGGTTGAAGTGTTACCTTTGATTCACATCCCTGAAGAGATACTGTTCACATGAACAGACCGCGTGGACATGCTGTCTGATAGTCCGACAATGGTATCGGACTCGACTGTTGATTGTTGGCTCCCTGCTGCTTGTCGTGAAGAACTGCGTGTTGACTTCCACTCATGGTCGTTAACATTGATGGTCGTGAACATGAGCAAATATCTGCATACCAATCACGAATGATAGCAGCATGATAGGCTAGACTTTGTGCGCGTTGTTGGTAGCCCTAACGTCTCTATTGACCATTCTACCTCCTCACAAGTCTTCTCCTCGATCCAGGCTTCCACGGACTTCAACCGAGTACTGACCATAAGACGACATAGTGCTCTTGATGAACTGATCAGATCAGACGAGACAGTGACCCAGTCCTTCTGCTGACTTAGTGTCTTAATTTGGCTCTTCTGCGCTTCCCTTCTCTTCTGTCTCTTCTCTGTCTTCTCTCTATCATCTCCACCACAGCCAGATCGGCTAGTACGGTACCACTGATCCGTACCCTGTGCATCGTGCTAAGGCTTCCCCTGCGCTCCTTTGACGTATCCGGAACTACCCTATCTTCTTCTATACTCTTGCTCTCCCTCCACCCCGTTTCTTCGTCAATAAGGCCGTCCTTCCCTCGCCCACCATCACCACAGCCATGCTGGTGTGTTCTCTCATCTGCAAAACTGTGGTAGTCTTCCTCTGTGCTCTTCTATCTTCGTTCAGGGCACCCAGTCCTCCTCCTCCACTCTCCACCCTCCTTTCCTCTCCACATCCTCCTCATGTCACTTCTTGGTGTATCTCCCTGGTTGGGTGTCTCATATACCCTAGAATGGGTTGGTATCTCTCGTTAAAGGCGTAATAGTTGGTCGTGTTGGACAGTGTCTGAGACTTCTGCTTTCGAACAGCTCTAAAGCTGAGCTGAGGGTATCTTGAATAATCGGTATGTTGATGGGTTGCAAGGGAAGATGTATGAGGGGTGCTGATGAGGAGGTTCGATGAATTAGGAGACGTATAGCTCGGCTGAAACGTCTTTCAAACTCACATTGTTGAAGGTGGTATCAAATGGCACTCTAGCTGTTGTCATTCAGCCATACAATGAGATGAGAGTCATAGTGATAGCTGAGCTCATACTACCAAGACTTGACAGAGGAGTCTGCGGTCACATGACAACTGGGCAGCCCCTGGAAACCATTTGGACACCCCTTAATGCCAACTTTGGGCTGATTTCTCTCCTCATTCGGCTTAGGACGTGCTGCACCATATGGAAGAACATGTGGTGTGGGACGTCCAGTTGAAGTAGACAAAGATGAAGGCCATGAAATGGTCCTAGATAGGTTCTTGGAATCGCTCATCAAGTGCTGCCGACCATTTGGGTCGTTCTGGTTGTATCATGTCACTTCTAGTAGGCAAGGGCAAGACCTACAGCTAGACTGGTACGAAAAGCGGCTGAGTAATGATAACTGAAAATTGAAAGCGGCCAGGACACTCTCTAGAGCATGGTGAACACCCCAGTGCCCCTCTCGGACATCCCAGTCTTCTATTAGCCACCGAAATGTGACTTCACTCCCTCCCTCAAGTCACCCTGCCTTCCACCAAGGCCATCCAAAAGTGCCCTCCAAACCTCCCAAGTCGCCAGAGGTCGTTCAAATGCCTTCCTATGTCGAATGGTGGCGCTTTAATGACGAAAGAGGTCCACTTCAACGTCAATTGATGTCGTCTTATGGTCCATTGATGTCGTCCTGAGGTCAACTGATGTCGTCTTAAGGTCAATTGAGTTGGATGAGTTCAACGGAAGGCATTAAGGCCATCAGAGAGTCGAATGAAGTCCAATTGCGTCTCCAATAGGCCATTGAGTCATATTAAAGTCGATTTCTGATGCTATTGAAGTCTTCAGTCGTCGTTAATGTCGTCTATGTTGTCAGATAGAAGAGCTCACCATGTCGAACAAAGTGATGTCATTAGATCAAAGCCCAAAGGGAGATAGGTCGATGATGAGGTCAACCTACCACAACGAGTTCCTACAACTCCAGATTGCTCTCTAATATTCTTTTCGTTGGTGCTGATGATGATAGGTGCTTGGAAGGTTTGTTTGGTGTCTGTTTTCGAATGATGGTCAAACCAAAGGTCGATAGTCCTCAAGTCGCGATGCCATAATGCCGTAAGGGTCCTTTCGCGTCAAGAGAGCTCTCCAATGGTCGTCTCTTGGGTTGATGTTAAGTACTCCAATGGTACTATGTCGTTCGGGTCGGAAATGGTGAAAATAAGGGCTGACGTAAGTCTTTCAAGATTGTCAAGCCTGAGGTCGTCAAGTTGAATGGTCTCGTACTTCGAGTTGCACCAATTCAATAAAGCTCTCTTTGTCGTCCTATTACCGCTGATAGCTCTTAGAAGACCAGCCGACAGGCCGTTGAGTGTGAAAGTAAGGCGATGAATTTAGTGGTAGGAAGGCCAAAAGTCGAGGTCGTCTAGTCGAGCAGACCGACACCACAAGCTCTCCTCCTTCAACAGCTCTCATGCCGTCCAATTACCTCTGAGAGTGTTGAAGAGAGTAACCCAGTCCTGAGGCCATTGAGTGAGGTATGGTGGTGTCTCTTCGGGTTGGCAGAAGGTCGAAGCTGCGGATAAGACGTTCCAGAGTCACAGCGTCGTACCGAGCTCTACCAAGCTCTCCTTCTCGTTCAATCACCGAAGTGTGTTGCTCTGAATCCAGTCTAACATCATTGAGCGAGTATGGTGATGATTCCACTGGTAAAATAAAGGTCAAAAGTTGAGAAGAGGAAGTTGAACGGTTGGAGCTGGTACTACCTTGGTGAGTAACGTCGTTCTCAGACGTCGTTCATTGAGAGTAGAGATGGTTCTTGAGGAAGGCCGTGAAGTTGTTGAGTGAAGTATGGCAATATCCTAGTGGCAGAAGGTAGGAGCTGCGGATATGACGTTTCGGGGTCGTACTACCATAGTGAATAACTCCACTTCAAGCACGTCAATGTCGTATTCTGCTGAGAGGGCTGGTAGCTCTCTGACCTGAGCTGTTAGGGTAATGATGGTGAAGTGAGGTGTCTATCGATAAGATGAAGATCAAGAGTCGAGGACGTGACTTTTGTTAGGGTCGTAGATCCACCAGCACGTTTGCAACTTCAATCCAGCCAATGTCGTCTGTCGAGGTACCTCAGAATTGGCCCATTCTTGTCTTCATGTGAGTGTTGAAATGAGGTGACATCTCTTCTGGTAAGATGGTGGTCTCAGACATCAAGTGATCACTGGGCTGTATGGATGTCGGCCAGTCCAACGAAGCTCCTTAATGTCGTCCAATGAGGGAAGAAGTGGTAGTACTCTTGAAGGTCATGGAGTTGAGTGATAAAGTCAAGAATATGCTGAAGAAAGTGTGATATGAATGTCGAAAGAGGGTGAATGTGAGTATGAGCATCAGTTCGTAAGCTCGCTTGTTGATTTTGTCGCTACCGTGATCATAAGACAAGAGTTATGATAGCTGGTTGTCTATGAAGAGTGAAGAATAGAAAGGCAAGAGGAAAAACACGCCAATACTGCCAGATGGAATGGAAACTGAACAGACTGAAGTCTGCTGCGTTGGCCGTGTTCATGGAAACACACAAGAAAGACGAGATGGAGAAACTAGAGGCTGCGCATTTGACAGACAAAAAGAAGAGCAACAGAGAAAAGACAGAGACCTGTAGGTCAGAGCAAGACTTCGGTGCACGAAAAGGAGTGGAGTAATGGGAACAAGGCTGACGAAGGAAGCCTTGTGGAAAACGAAGATGAACGAGGTTTGTCGGCTGAAGGGAGGTTTTGTCGGTGAAAAGATGAAGAAAGCAGAAGAACAAACGAAAACGAGAACTGAAGAAACTGAAGACCGAAAACGAAAGAAGATGAATCGATTATGCTGAAATATCCTGCTCAGTCATCTGATGACACCCTCACCGCCATTGTGATACCCACTGTAATACCTGTGACACTACCTGGTACCCAAGGTGTAAAGGTCTAAAGAGAGCTAAGGAATGTTAAAGACATTGAAGAGGAAGAGACACTTCTGAGGACTTGGAAAGGGGAGAGACGGTACCAAAAGGTCTCCAAAAGATCACAAACACCATTCTAAAGCTCCCAGTACCGTTTCAAGCCCTTCTAAAGCCGTTCAACCCACTCTCAACACCTCAACACCCTGTCCTCAGTCATAACCTCTTTCAGTCATACTCCTGTGGTACGAAACTGCTCAGATACTCACCCAGTTATCCTCTAGACAAGCTGTTAATGCCCCCCGACACCCTGTTGACCCTCACACTCGCCTAGTTCTCTCAGGATTCATCTCGGCAAGATTAGTCATCAAAAGAGTCCATCGTCCATCGAGCCAACCAGCCGGTGGATTTCAAAATGGACTTGATAGGAGTGTTCAGAATCGCGAGGAGAGTGTTATGAACGTCTCCCGGACTCTCCACGATGCTTATCCATCGTTCAAGGTGACTTTGTTAGTTGTGGGAAAAATGCAAACAGGAAAACTTCAATCCCGCCTAGAGACCGAATTAAAGGCCGGAGAAAGAAATGAAACCGATGGAAATGCTCCCTGAAGTCTAGAGAACACTTCTACCAACTCAGCTAACTTCTCGCGCACGTTTTGGTCGAGTTAGGTGAGGTCTCGTTTTTGCTTGCTCAAGATAGTCCCAAAAAGTCACTTACGAGCGGTTAAAAAGCCACCAAACACTTTGGAAACCGTCTAGAAACGCTCTCTGACTCATATTACCCACTTCTGGCAACTCACAGGTCATTTCAAACATCCATTTTATCGTCGTTTGCGCCATCTTGTCATGTGCAGAAAGAATGTCTCTTAGAACATGCAAAAAGAGAGGAGAAGCAAGTTCTTTGGGCGCACAAGAAGTCATACACGCGGTCCATTTCATCTGCGAAAAAAACCATTTATCGCCACCATCTTTTTTAATCACCACTTTGGTATTCTTTTTATTCGTTACTCCGTCTATTATCTCGTTTATTCTCTCGTTAATGCATTCCAGCACAACTTTGCGTCTTTGCAGGGTGGAAAGAAGGGGAAAGACGGTGGTAACTAAGAGAGGGGATTGAGCCGAGCCTTTGGGTGATTTCAGATTCGAAAAAGACGCTCTACTCGTCGAGTTCTACGTCTTCTTCTTATGACATTATGTAATCATACTAGGACTGTTATAGGACCTTCAGAAACTGCATTTTTTAGTCCTCCCCAAAGTCACCCCTCAACCGAATACGGGCTAGTTTCACATGTGTTGAATTCAAAAGAAAGACCTTCATCAACTTGTTTACGACGCTAAACGGATGGAAATACAAGCCGGACCGATACTCCGGGATACGTGAGAGAAACAATTCATCTGAGACGGGGTTTAATGGATAGAGAGTTGCACAACAATAGACGTAGTCTGTTGTTGTTCATGGGTGGTATGATAGGTGTTTTACAGTGACTATTATGTCTCTTCATTGACAATAAGTGAGTATGAAACGCGGATAGACGAAGCAAACTTATGGGAATTGTGCTAGTAACGGTCTAGAAATGTTCCCTGACTCCCGCTAGTCAAAATACTCAAGTCCACGAGTCTACAGCTGTTTTAGTCTTGGAGATGTAAACTTTTCTTCTTCTTCAAGGAGGGGAGGGGTGAGATATAACGACGAAAAGTGGCCCTAGAAGGACAAGAGAGGTGTTAAAGTGGGACCAGTGACCGGGAGAGTAAGAATTTCAACTTTTCACGTCTTCAATTGCTTTATTTCCCGTTCTGAACGCCACATTACCACCATCCCCCTCCACTGCAGAAAGCAACGTGATACATGATACGGCACGAAACAGGGTGGCGTGGACGTCCAGGAATGTTGCAATAGACGTTAGAAAGTTGATTTTCAAGTCTCCTGGAGTTTTTATCCACTTTCTGATTCCATATCTACCATCATCTCCATGCCCCGGAGGTGACCAAATATACACATGTATAACTGCTCTTTTATTGAAAATACGGGTTCCGGATAAGACCCGAAATGAATTTAATAATAACCAAAGAAGACCAGTAATCCGTCGTTGTCAGTTGTAAAGATTGGTCCAGTGTCTTGTTAAGAATGGGAAAGGTTATTGGAGCAGATAGAAGTATATAATCGTAGGAAAGGGGGGTGTTAAGTGGCTTGAAACGAATGGGAAAGTGATGAAGATGGTATTTTTGAACTCCTATCTTCTTCTAGAGCTGTTTTTGAGCAGTTATGACGTCTATCATTTTCCATCACAGACTTATTTCTGTTATTATAGCCCTTAGGTGCCCCGAAAAAGAAGGAGAACACACCTCGGACGTTAACAAGATGACGGAATTTACCGTAGAACAATTCTATTCGTCAGAAGTGTATCCATTATCTTAGAAAAAGGACGCTACAATATAGAGAGGATACATAATACACACCACATATGTCCAAAAAGAGCCAATTAAGACAGGAGAGCTTCATAGCCGAAATATTCACACTTTTGGCACCATTTTAACACCAAAAATGGCCTGATTATCGCACTATTCAACGTTCCAACTCGTTAGACCGTTCTGATACGTACATGCTGAATAAGACATGTCCCAAAAGTTTCAATTTTTGCGGTAGAAATTCGGGGAAAGTTCTGAAATGGGGTTTTAGAGGGTGGAGAAGACGACAAACGACTCCTCTTTCGTTTCTATCCACAATTATTCACTTTTTAATCCAAGTTAAGAACTCTAGAAAAGTGTAGTTATCTCCTAACTCCGATATTAAACAATCTAACGTATCAGAAGAGCATCCACAGATATAAGACCACTTTGGGGGACGTGGTTGCCGAATATTACCCGAACTTCATCCGCATTACGTTATACGGAGAAGGAGGAAATACAGCAAAATATTGGATCTGCTATAAGTCGGTCAATTCCAGTCAGAAACGGAATCTGAGTTGAGAATATGAATTAGGACACTAAGGGGATCATTTTAGTACCAAGAAAGCGGCAGATACCCTGCTATCTCAGCAATATGAAATTCACCCCCATTTCTCTTCCTCCCACCTACTAAACCTAATTTCTCACCTCCTTCTTTTGGAGATGTTTGGAGAACTATACAAGAAATACACCATAGAAAACTACTTTTTTCGGTCCAAAAGACTTCCCTCGTTATCTGCTATCGTTCGTTCGGCATGCATAGAATCTAAATATATAACACTGTCAATTTCCCCGTTTTCTCACACTGTCAATTTCCTTCTCCCCCTACCTAACTCTACCAACACCCTTGCAAACAGGACATGTCTCATCGCCTAGAAACCAGTCATAGACCATTCCTCTACCTCTACATTTGCCACAGACCTGTCCTCCAAGTCTGGGATCACCTGGTTGAACGACAATCGGAGGAGGAGCTCCTGGAGCAGCATAAATAGTTGTAGTTTGGGTAGGAGGAGGAGTGAAGGGAAAGAAGGGAAATGGATTATATTGTTGTTGGGGACCTGGAACATTCACTACCTGCTGATTAGGTCGAGCAAACATTCCCCAGCAGTCCTGACACGACTTTCCATTCTTCTTTTTGATGCCGGTATTGTCACATTTCGGACAATGGTAGCCTCTAGGGTAATGTAAGAGAGGATTGTTAGGAGCAGGACCTCCCTGAGGACGAGGACCATAGCCCATTTGTCTAGGAGGTTGTCCTGGTGAATGGGGAGGTCGGCCATGGGGTCCATGTGGTCCAGGAGGGCCAGGAGGAGGTCTTCCATGTGGTCCTGGAGAGTGAGAAGGACGTCCATGAGGACCAGGAGGGCCAGGGGAATGGCTAGACCGTCCCTTTTCGCTCGTTCTGCTTCCAATAGACGAGTTGGAGACGTTTCCAGTCCGGAAAGATGTGTTACTGGAGCTGGCATTGCTCGAATTCGAAGACCCAGGTCTAGGTGGAGCCTGAGGAGGAACCTGGAGATGATTCTGAGACTGAGACTGAGGAGGAGCAGGAGGTCGATTTGGCATCACTGGCCGAGTGGTTCCTGATCCACCTGGTCGGTCTAAACTTTCCTCGTAAGAAGGAGGAAGTTCATCTGGCATTTGTTCTTCTGGAGGAAGAACATGGCCGTTGGTGGTTGTGGAAGAGGGTTGGGGAGTAGGTTGGTATTGTGTTTTTGACATGGCCAAAGGGTCTGGGTTAGCGCTAGAAAAGAGGACAAAATGGTAGGGTCAGGGTAGGGAGGGCAAAGCTAGGAGTGATGGTAAGTCCAAGGAAGATAAGACCATGAATATCAGGTGTAGACTGATAAAAAGAAGCACCAAAATTGATCAGTGAAGAGATGTCGTTCAATAGCTCTTAAGATATCTTCTTTCGTATGAGAAAACCACCTCGTAAAAGTCCATGGTATGACCTCATAGATCATATCAAAATGAAGACTGAACTCCACTCTCTCTAACATAAGGTAAGTTAGAATAAGGTGGATGGGAGATGGGAAGAACGTCTTGACGCCATAACATGGAGGGATAGGGAAGACTGATAGAGAGATAATGAAGACTGATAGAGAGATAATAAAACTGATAGACAGTATAACGACCCTTTTCTGTGCCTCTCAGCAACACAAATGACACGAATAATATGACAGGGACGGTTTAAGTCTTCATCTCAGCTCACTCCCCCTCTCCACTCTATCTCATAAAGTAGACCTTAAGGATAACCCATGGTTCTCATCCCAACACCTTAGAGTAAGTCAGAGTAAGGTGAAGGAAGACAGGGCTAACATCATAAGATGAATAAGATAGAGGAGCCATCAGATCACATCATAGTCACCCTAAAGTAACACAAATGAAGCCAATGATGTAAGACTGAATACTCTCACACTCCCCCCTCTGTCTTCTAAGATGTAGACCTATGGTATCCCTTGACGAGATACTTCTAGTTACAACTTATTCTTCCCAAGACTCAACACCTTAGACTTAGAATAAAGTAAACACGAAGAACACTCCAACAGGACATAATGAAGGCACACCATAGACATTATATCACATCATAAGCCACCTCAAGAGGTACAAATGACACAGGTAATGTGAAGTTGGATAATGCAACACTAACAACGTCACAACACCCAACCTCACATAATAGGTCCTTATCTTACCACACCTCCACCACCTTAACACTCCACACCCCTAACCTCAACTCATCTCTCACAACATACCTCTTGTAATAAATGTGCTCAAAGCGTCAAAAAAACGTCACAAAACGCCAGAATTGCTCTCAAAGTGTCTGTGCCGAAATCGTGCAATTCTGCTCGCTCAAATTAGTCCAAAAACTAGTTCTGTAGCTGTAGCCGCACTGTACGTCGTATGTCGTATGAAGCAGATAGGAGAACTTTTTGTTGGTTGAATTGTCTCACGTGACTTTCTGTGTTCACGTGATCTGAATGTATTCACGTGACTGGCTCACTTGTTCACTTTCCAGTTTCTCTCGTTGCCACTGTAAATGACGAGTCTCACTCTTGCTAGCACCTTGCATATTTAGACGCTTATCGAGGCAGTGTTGCGGTCACGTGATGAGTTTATTTCAGGAGGAGATGAGCCCAACTGAAGAGCGTTAGTGTGGTGGTCGACATAGTTAAAAACATGAAAAATAGATCAATAAAGTATTTGAAGCTCGGGGAACCGACTACAACTCTCAGAATTAAAATCTGAGCATTATTGGGGAGGCTATGATGACCCAAACATGCTAACAAAAGGTCAAGTATAGTCCCAAGTAGAGTGAAAAATGTCAACTAAAGTGAATGACAAATTACAGATCTTTCTTTATTTTGTAGTCACGTGACTGAAATCGTCAGAAAGTACAATTGTCGCATTAACTATTCGTCTCCTGACAATATTGCAACATATATGGCTTCTATTACCCCACATTATAGTCTGTAGAATGTAGTAGAGGAGTGTAAAGTGATATGGACGAATAGTAATGACTTAAAAAGTAGTCAAAATCAACTTTTAGACCTTATAACTGCTCATAATCATACCATTTCCCCTTATATTACGTCACTTATACATGTTTTTACTATTATCATCTCTGCAACATACCCCATACTCATAGAAGCACTATAACTCAACGAATAAAGGTCGTAGATTCATGTAGAGTTGACCATTTTGTTCTTTAGACCCTATATAATCATCTCAGCTACCTTTCACACCTCCAAACCATGCCAAAATCCCTCTGTCATGCTCCCACCTGAAATCTTACTACTTGTCTTTCAACACCTCGATCTAGCCAGTCTAGTATCTCTAAGTCGAGTCTCAAAAGCATGGCGCAATGCTATCAACGAAAACTACTTTTACGAACTTGCATCACGTGACTTCTCCCTAGAAAACAGAAGATTTCCCATTCGACAAACATGGACAGAATCGGCTCATGTCATTTATAACAGATATGTGCATTTGATTAGTCACGTGACGGACAACAACGGTGACACAAACAGGTCCAAACAAGTTTCCTCAAATTCGGCTGGAAAAACCGACTCTCTCGCTGAACAAATGGCTCTCCTTAGTCTCGCTAAAAGTCATAACCTGTCAACTAAACCAGTTTCAAGTCACATGACATGTCACGTGACATTAAATGAGCCCTTACCACGTGATTTCACTGTCCTTTTCCCCACTTACTCTCTACAACACCTAAACAACGGATACCAACAGTTTGATGATGGATACTGTACCAAGAATGGATATGTGAGATTAACTGGAGACACTAAATCAAGCAAAAGTGAGTCACGTGATGAAAAAAGGAGTCAAGCTACTTCTTCGTGTCAGTCACGTGACTACACGTGCTCTAACGGACTCATAATCTCTCTCCCCGTCAACTACAAACTCGTCTCTTCTACTCCAACCGTCAAGGCACGCGACGCCGAGGGAATTTGGACAGAAAGAGTCGATTTTGAGCGGCTGTCACGTGATACAGTCAGTCACGTGATTGTCGCCACCAGTTCTTCAGCGACAGCCGTTTGGGAGTGTCTTTCGGGTACATTGAGGGTTTGGTTTAGGGAGGGGGGTGAGGGTAAGGGTACTAAGTCATGTGACAAAACAACCGAGTCACGTGATTGTGGTATGCTGTCACATGACCAAGTCAACTCCTTCAGTGTGTCACGTGACTGGACCCGTCATAAAATCCAACTCTTTGTTTACCAAGAAACTGTTCTCATTGCAGTCACTCAAATCCATTATATTGACTGGAGTATTCATAGTAAGCAGGTGTGGGATGTTTATCACGTGACTTGCGACTCTGGAGAACTTTTTTTGACCAAAATCCAATCACATGACTCTTCTTGGGGTAATATTCTCTGGTATGATGGATTGAGATTATGTAATACTCCTCAGTACCCCTGTGATAGGACTCACGTGATCAGAGATACCATTGAAGCCTCCCAATGGGGTTACGGGAACTGTATTCGGTTCAATTTCGCTTCTGATTGGATCGTAGGGTATGATTATGAACATAAGTTGAGAGTGTTGAGGAATACCCTTACTGGAGAGGTGCTGCAAGTTCCAGAACATGAAATGAGCTTTTTGGGGAGGTCAGAGGGGAAGTTGAAAGTGTGTGTGTTTGATAGGGAGTATTTGCAGGAGGGCGGAGGGTAGGTTAGGTGGGGGGACGCTTATTAGGGCCTAAAATGTCATTAAAGAGAGTAGAGAGTTCTTAAATAGGTTAATAAGGGTGTGGAGAGTAGGTGTATCAGGTTCTTATGTGGATATTCATGTTATTAGTCTCTATTGACGTGTAGTTCTGTCTTAAATGGATGTAACGAGAATTAGAGAATAGATACTTTGGACTCCATAATACAGGAAACGACAGGGTACAGTTGATAGTTAAGGTACTGGGGGTAGTCGAAGCGAGTTGGTCAAGTTTATTTGTCGATATTCGGGTTTTCGTCATGCTGTGAGTGTGGTTATATTCAGAGTAAGATAGTATGTCTACAGAAGTACTCACAAATACACACCAAAAGGGTCAAAAAACAAGTAAGAAGGAGTTAATTTTGTTATTAAGATCTCTAATGACATGCAAGCTAAGTACTTTTACTTATTCAAGTCGTCCTGTGCCTTGTATTGTGGTGTCTTGGTGGTGGTAGATCTACTGGAGCTGTGCAGTATCTCCAATAGAGGGCTATAATAAGAAAGTATACTGTCCGAAAAGTATTCAAATGCCTTTGAACAGGCTAATATGACTTCTTCATCGAGTTTCAACACTCATTTAAGTTAATTCTTCTACTAGTAATCATTGTGTTTGGACTGTGCACTGCATTAGGTCTGATAACTGTCAATTATTGACAATATTACTATTGGAAGATATAATGAGACCTGTACCATTTGAGCCTCTAGACTTGTAACCTTCAGAAAAATGTCTTTCATGGAAAAGTGTCCACACTAAGTCCTCTTCAATGACTACTACAATCCTGTCTAGTATACCTTTACAAGATACCATCCCTTCGAGGTGATATATAGGTCCTAGGTTCCCAAGGAGATGATGATTGAAGTTGGAGTTGCTTGCAAAAGCTGTATATGTAGTTTAAACAAGAAATCACCCGTTTTTTACTTCTTTATTCTACGTTGTTCTGCTTCCTCACTACTTACTAATAGCAGCACACTACACCGAATATTTCTACTACAACCCCCATCAATATATATACCATTTGACTCCTCAGCAATTGGGCTATTGAGCGGTGTAGTGAGTCCACCAAGTGCCCACACAAACTATTGCAGTATGTTCTATTATAGACTGTATCTAAGTAGTCTAAAGAACCCACTCTCTAGGGTAATATACAGCCCCAGATTTCGTAAAAAGTCTAGCATTCTCTTTTAAACAGCCCCAACCCCCTAAATGTCTACTTTATACACCTATTTCCCACCTCTTCCCTCCCCAATATCTCCCAGGTCCTCTCCCATACTATCCACCTTCAATACCCTTTACCTCCAAACATTACTATTACAACCTATATCAACATCTATACCATTTTACTCCCCAGAGCCATCTCCATCAAACGCCCTAACCCTCTAATTTTGCTACCATACAAAATCCCCCCCTAAACTACGCCTCTGCCCCTTCTGAGGCTGACTCAAACTCTCCTCCAAAATTACCCAACTGAGCCATTAAACAGAAAACTCTACCGTCTCATCCGATGACCCAACCGGCACTCTTCATTTCTCCACTTTTTGCTGCCATTTTTTCTCCACTTTTTCTCCACTTTTTTTCTTCATCTTTTTTCTCCACACTCTTTAAAAAATCCCACACGTATTTCCCGATTCAATCATTGCAAACTATAGCTGTATACACATCATATGACGTCACCCTACAACTACATTATCACACATAAATACACATTAGCAATCACCAAAAGACACCCCCTCCCTTCGGTCACATGACTCCGGCTTTAAGCCCCTGGTTCACGTGACTCCCCAGCCTCTCCCATGGTGCCGTTTGGCCTCATTGACCGTCACCAAAGAGGCAATGTATGCACGATTATGACCACAGTATGCAGACGGCTGCAGGTGGCTGTATTCGGGTCTGGGTGGCTGGCTGTGACTGGTTGGCTGGGGGGGCGGTAACGGGTTAGTCACGTGAGTCAGGTTATGAGTAGAAGAAAACTGGTGTTGTAAAATGTGCTGTTCTTTTTCCGTCATAGTTTTAGGTCACCTAGCCCTAATATTTTATAGAGGCTGAAGCACACCCAAAAACAAACAAGGTTGAGTCTAAATATTTGGGTTGAAGAGACGGCAGGGAGAGGTGATTTGAGCAAGCAATAGTGGTTTAAAATGAATATGGATAGTACCACTGAACTCCCCTCAATGAGCTCTTTCTAATGGTACTACTTTCGCGGCATTATTCCTATTTTCAGCGGTGTCCACTTCCCACCCTCATGCACACCATCTGCATTGTTTCTGCCACACCGAAACTGTGTGGTTGTGGAAGAAGTTGATATAAGTAGGGAAGGAAGCTGGAAAAGACGTGTTTGATTTCAGTCAGGGACGCAACGACGACACAAACAGCACAGCCAGACCATTACTAAGCAAGCAAAGGTACTAAAGCCGACATTACTAAGCGATACAGGTGAAACACGGCTGCAGACGATACGAGATACGAGATCAGTGAAGAGAGTGTGGAATAACGGTGAAAACACGGCTCAAATCGACAGATAAAACGACTGCAAACATTTACTAAGCAAAAACAAGCCGAAAGTCACGTGAAAATGTCAATAATGTGAGTATTTGAGTGGAATGGAGGCTGTTATGGAAGGCCAGGATTATGGTTGAGTATACTTGGAGGTACTTAGACTGAAGGGAGAGAACAGGATAGAGAGAACCACCAAAAATGACGAATTTGCCATGGAAACGGAAAAGAAGTGGATATTCTGAGTAACCAGACATTATGGAATGTGTTTGCAAAAAATTGAAACTTTTGGACCTCTTTTGGACCTTACTTGATACACTGTTGAGGCTACCTCTGAGTATTCATTCTAAGTATATTTACTTGGGAGAAAGAGCTATGGTAACATGATACCCATTAATACCCCCATTCTGACCCCCAAAAAGAACGAAAAAGTCTCAAATGACTAAACCAGCCCCAGATAATCATTCTACGAACTCCTTTTCCTTCTATCTGTTTTCCTTCCCCTTCAAAAGTGGCTACTCTCACTTTCCCCCAGACAGAAATAAGTCGTAAACCCCCACTAACCCAGAAAAACAACATACACTCTCCCCACGGACACGGCGTCCTTCTTCTACCTCTTTTCCACCTTCATTCTCTCCCTTAAGCTCACCCCGTCAGGTCTAAAGGTCGGATACATCTTTCCAAAAACATACCAATACGCCTTCACTATGAATGACGGGATAACTGCTTTGAAAAACCTGGAACTTGATCCTGGATCACGGACTATCACTATCAAATGCAACATTTCCGAATCACGTGCCAAGGCTCTTCTTTCTCAGTTCATGATAGCCAGACTCATCCATTGTCCTGAAGACAGAACTAGAGACCTTCCCGCCCCCAATGTTCCGTTGCAGCCGACTTCAAAGGGTCTCTACATTCTTAGTCAGCATATCAAGACCCATTCTGTTCCCTCCAAGCTCAAAAAAATCGCTCTGGCAATGCTCAATACCAGTTTTCATACCATGCAATGTATGAGATTAGTAAGAGACTGCAACGACATTCTCCAGCCGTCGAAATACCTCACTTTGCTAGTATTTCAAAAGATGGCAGGAAAGAACCCCAATGTCTACACTCTCAACGATTTAGGAGAAATACCAAAGGCTAGACTATCGCCTTTTCATCATAGATACTTTACTCATCCGGATAGTGATGCAGTGACTCAGTATTATGATAGTAAAGTGGGCGTGAGACTGTTGGAGACGTCACGTGACGGGAACACTGTCCTTTACTTTTCTGGAAAGGCCGCTTGGCAGTGGATTATGGAATGTTGTGAGATTCTCAAGGGAGTTGAAATTGGAGAATTGATACGCGAATTCCTAAAGGCAGGGTACATGGAGTTTTTTGACTCACGTGATATTGTCGAGGCGATCACGTGCCCCCGTTTTATTTGTTCGAAATCGGCCAAATATGTCTTTACAGTGTCAGGAATGACTATTGCTGGCTGGACCACCAACTTACCTGCTACTCCGGTTTCGTCCGATTTCCCCAGTTTTGTCAAGTCACGTGTTTTGCATGGAGTGGAAGTCACCAATGAAGACCTGGCTGAACTCCAGTCCATTGATCAGGCCACAAATACCACTTTGGATGCCGCTACGGGTCGTCCAGTGGAATTTCTGCCTTTTGACGATAGTGATTCGGTTCGGGAGTCACGTGAGGAGCGGTTACTGGGTCCTAAACATGAAAATCCTTCTCTTGCTACGATTTTGTCTGATTCAGGTCTCACACTATTGTTTAGAGATTACCTGGAGTCTACCTTTTGTGTGGAGAATCATACGGTTTATATGAACACATATCAGGTGATTAGAAAGTTTCGAGAGCTCAATAGAGACCAGACCATGTCTCCCGACACTTTGGCTGCTCTTCTGGATGTCATTTATTCCACTTTTGACACATATCTCTCCCCCTCTGCTCCTAAAGAGTTCAACATGATTTCAGCATGGAGAGATGAGCTGGTTTCGTTGACTGAGCGGTTAAAAGGTATGAAGACGTTCACAGAGGTGTTAAAAGTGGTCACGGAAATTGTCAAGGTGTTTGAACTGATCAAGGGTCACGCTTTTCGAATGATGGAGATTGATTCTTTACCGAGGTTCCTGGAGTGCAAAGAGTATAGAAGGTGTCTCCGGACATTTAGGTGGCTGGAGAGGGTGCAGTATTTGACCTGACCTGAGCGAAGCAGACCTGAGCGAAGCAGACCTGAGCGAAGCAGACCTGAGCAAAGCGAAGGTCTCTGAGCGGAGGGGGTGTTTGAGCTAAGCGAAGGGGGTGTTTATTAGGTAATATGACTTGATTTGAGAAGTGTAGATGAGTAGAATGGAGGTGGGTGAATTTATTCGGAGAGTGAAGCTTGGGAATGCCAATTTCTTGTAATGTGAATATTAATGAAAATAGAACCTGTACAAGTAGGTAATCTTTTCTTGCAGGGACCACCATATGACTATTCCTATGAGGTGTGTAGGTAGTGGCAGATGTCAGCTACTGGTCTGGAATAAGTACCCTGCCATGTCCGAAAAAGACTCTTAATCTGTCACGAACCCCATGTCACCTTAAAATTGTTTTCGTGTTATGTGACACAAACCAAAACTTGGATTGCGCACTTCTTGCTCCCCTGTTCCTCGCATGACACCATTCACACCCCCCCTCCACTCCGGCCGAATTGGAGACATAACATGATTGCGTCCGCCGCTTTGGAAGTGGAGGGGTTGTGTGAGTGGTGTGGGGGAGGAAGGGGGAGGCACAAGCAGCGTAAAGATATGGTACCGGTACTCCGTATTGGTATACCTTATTAGTAGAGGGAAGCTGAGCAAGTACTGGATGTAGACCAATATGAGACAGTCGGAGACATAAAGATAATATTATTAATAGTACATCTAGTGGACAAGTGTCCACCTCTTGTCTTGGCACTTCTGCTGCGTAAGTACATTCACTAAATCTATACTTCATTGTTTTCAAAAAATATGGACAAATGATTCTGTTGCAAGAACTCCAGGGAAGTCATGTGTAAGTCCTTTTTTGGTCTTTATTCAACAGTTCACACGTGGTTATCGAGCGACAGAGATATCGAATGACTGCCTTTCATATAGCACTTTTGCTCGACCAGAAATGCTTCAATTGCATAAAAAGCTGGTTCATTAAAGACAGAGAAGCTTGGAGACTCGTATGATAAGTTTTGGATTGGTTAGTGCTGTTTTTGGGTGTTGAAGTGGGGAGTATGATGACCTCTTCTGGACTAGTAATAGACACTTTGAAAGAACAAACAAGAATAGAGAAATGAGAAGAAGAAGTTCTCAGAAGGTTTATGAACGGCCTAGAGTGGTCTTGCAAGTATGTACAAGTACTTCTGAGATGATTATGGGGAGCCTACCAGTAGTATAGTAGCTGTTCAATATTGATATAGTGTGATTTAGATACGTTCATATGTTCCTTTGGTTGTCTAACATTGCTCTACCTTGACGTAGATGAGAGGACAGTTCTGTAGATTTATACAATACATGAGAAGACATAACTGAGGTGATAACAACAACAAACATGTTCGTAGCGAGAACTTGATATTTATGTGTCTTGCGATAGATATCTTTGTCGTCATGATATATTCTCATACTTCATCGAATGTTTATGCTACCAGTGCTCGTATAACTCCCTCAACTTGAGAGTAAAGGAGGGCCATCCTTAATAGCTGTATAGGTTAAGAATCAAGATACAGCCAATAAAGGTATGTGGGCTTGGAGTGGGGTAAGGCCATCTATGAGCTTGTAGGATCCCATCCAATCCCTTGATAAATGAAGAGAAGTGAGCTTACAGGACAGAGTAGGATGGATAGTAATAGAAATAGTCAAGCTATATTATATCCATGGGCAAAGTGACAATAGTAGGTTGATAGAGGATATTAATGCCCTGTATCGACTATACCAGTTTCTCGTGGTATACATCGTACTTGTAATGGTACAGCGCTGATGAGTCTGCCAAACGCTATATCAGTTTATTTAGCGCTCTTTCATGTTTTATGTTCACATAGACACTAGCTCTTGCAGACAGAGAATGGTTTATTATTTATTTCTTCTTCTGTCCTTCTTTCTTAGATTCCATCAGTCTTCCATCTTACATTTGAGCAGTAACTGATTGGACAACATGTAACGAGTAGATAGTCTCCTCAGGTTATACAGTATACGAGTTTGTACCGGTACCTCATATCACAGCTATATAGACGGGTAGTACGGCAAGAAACTTCTTAAATACAACCCATATTACTGTGTATGAAGGTTCTCTCTATCTATCTTCCATTTTTTCCCTGCTTCTTAACTGGAGATAAACATAGCTTCTACCTCACGTTCTCTCTCAATCATAGCCATACTGTAACTTAACAAGCTTGCTGTTGAAGAGAGCTGTCTATGAAGGAAAGAAACTGAGTCAACTGAAGAGGAGAAAAAGTCCCATAAAATAGTAGGACGAAAATAGATCATGCCCTCAACTAAGACAGATGTATAGTCTAAGGTATATTTCTTGCTCAGCTTTGATGAGTTTGCCATAATAGAACTCTGGCAGAGAGAAGTCATTCCTACACTCCTAAAAAAGACACTGTATCAAAATAACTCATGAGTATGAGAGTAGATGTGGGTATCCAGTAGTAATATAACCATTGACTTGGTGGGTTCTTCTTCCTTACTCCATAGGTGGTATAAGCTTATAGAAGAATGACGGTCTAGCTCTTCTCATAGCCTACGTCCCCTCAAATGAAGACATCAATAGGCACCCCTTACCCTAGGTTTATTACTTTAAGGAAGACCATACTTTCCAGAACCAAGGAGTCTTCAATCACAGAACTGAATAAAGTAAGTGCCATGAATGTACTTAGAAGCTGCCATGATGCTATAAATAAACCCACCAAGATATCTTTTCAGTCAGACATCTTCCCATGAAATTCTAGAGATACACTCTTCAAAACATGTATCGTAGAACTCTGCAAAAGCACCCTCGGTACTTCTTCCTCTCGGGTTCTAGTGAGATTATTGGTTAGTCTGGTATTACCATGTTTTCTCTCTCTCTCTCTCTCTCTCACCACTTCTTCTGTTATTCAGTCAAATACATTACACAATAGATATACATAGATACATACACAATTAAATTAGTCCTTTTTCTCCTCCTTAGATGCCGAGTCAGCTTCTGCCGGTGCCGTCGATGATGCCGATACTGCAGCAGTCTCTGTTGCCTCCACCTTCTTTTCAGGTGCCGAATCGGTCATTTCCACGTCCTTTGTTTCTGGCTCTTTGGGTTGTGTATCAGTCTTATCTGAAGTAGTAGTAGTATCTGAAGGCTTAGATTCAGTCTTTGAGGTAGAATCAGTCTTTTCCTCCTTCTCCTTCTCTTCAGTCTTCGATGAGCCGGTCTTTTCCTCCTTAGCCTGCTTGACCTCCTCCTTGTCCTCCTCCTCATCATCATCTCCTCCCTTTCCACTTCTCAACTCTTCCAACGCTTTAGTAGCCCTCTGAATCTCCTTCTGTTCAGCTTCACTGGGGTTTTCAGGCACGTACTCGCTCATCTCTTCAAGATACCGACGCCGATCCTCCTGATAAAGCTTGTAGTAGGGTTGTCGTCCTTCTTGACCCAGCTCTTTCCATGAGTCAGCCAGAGCTCTAGTGAGATCAAACGTCTCTCCATCGGCTTCAAGCTCCATCGAAGCACGCACTCCTTCTTTTTCCCGCTCACAAAAGATTATGTAAGCATTCTGGGGACGTTTGGGCATATCTGGGTTTCGTACAGCTCTCTTCTTGGGACTCTCAGAACCGTCCCCGTTAGTAACACTCTCGGTATTCGTCTCGTCATAACCCTTACCCTGAACAGAAGCAATCGCCGCCAGAGCAGCAGCTGTACCCGCCGCACTCGCTTTAGTGTTGTTGTTGCTCACTACACGAGTACTGTTGTTGTTGGAGGACGATGAAGTAGTAGGAACAGGATCATTGGCTCGAAGTAAAAGAGCTCTTTGGAGCTCTGTCAATCCCACCTCCACTTCATCGTCCGTCGAGTCGTCTCCCTGACCCTCAGCCGAACCCTTAGCCAGCTCCTCTAGTTTCTCCATGAGCAATTCTCTCTCCAGTCTGACTCTGACAATAGCTCTTTTCGTTCGGGCCAGATTGAGCGCTGTGGCCTCGTTGAAGTCCTCAATCTCCTGGATCCGCCGCTTCAGATCCTTGCATTTCTGCCGGTACTTGGTTTCCTGCGATTTCGACAGAATCGGAATCATTGTAGTTGTGAGTTATGATATGTAAAGTTGCCAAAGTCGCGATGGTGGTGGAAATGCCTTGCATAAACTACCCTAACCTGGGAGGGAGAGGGATGAGTGTGGAGAGACTCACAGTTCGACTTTGAGTGGGGAAGAAAATTGAGGGCTTGAGTCTGGTCACGTGACAGAAGCTGGGATATCACGTGACGAAAATGATTCTCCAATTTTCAGTTTTGGGTGGTTTTCTGGTGTTGTATGGAGGTACTTGGAGTAAAGTGTATGGAGTATTGTCCAAGTATAATGTCAACTGTAGAGAGGAAAGAAAAGTACCTTTCAAAACGAGGAATATACCGTCAATTGGTAAATAAACTAGTCAGAAATGTTTAGTCAGCCATTCGTAAGCGACATACTGTCTCTATTACGTTTTTTGATAAATTCTATTGCTTCTACTATGGCCCTCATTCTTGTCTTCTTACCAAGAGGAAGATATAGTATGCTAAGTATTGTCCCCAGTAAACTTACTTGACTGAAGATATTAGAGAGCCCACATTTCGGAATATTGTGTGGCAAGAATACATTATTTTATTATCAATCGGATCCTCCCGTTTTGGGCTCCATTTTAGTCCACTGCCCACCTCTCTAGCACCTCTGTAACCCCGAAAATGAACCCCCAGCGGATTTCCTAGACTATTCAGAAGTGAGCATGGATACTGGGGTAAGGCTAAGTACAGTCCCAAGTAATCGTCAACTAAAGTAACATATAGTTGTACCTCACCCCCCCCCCCATTATCACATGCCCTCCTGGAATAATCACAATTCCCCTACCTCGCTTACAACCTCTTTGGAGCTCCACCTACCTGTTTCGGCTATCGAATCCGGGTTGCTTGTCACATCTGAAACATTCCCAACGGAAGACTGCTCAACAGCACGTTTCTGAGACATCTTTAAATACGCTGTTTAAGCGGAAATAATAATCCGAAATACTAAAGAAATGTACAGAAGTGATCGTCTTGACCGGGGGAGTCGATTGGAGCATTCAGATTTCATTTATCTCCAATAGAGCGTGTTTTAGAGGGGTACAAATACTCAGTTTCTCCCTATAGTATACATTGAATAAGAGTCACCTCTTTAACATGATAAAAGTGACATCACCGATTTTGAACATTTCTTCAGATTTTTCCCAAATTTTTCCGACTTTGTTCCTTCTCCCTCCCACCCCTGTCACGTGCCCTTTGTTCACCTCTCTACTCGATTACTAATCCCAAACTCTCGGTCAAACGGCTCTTTGCTTTTCCAAGTTGCTTTTTAGATCTGAAGCAGAGCTACAGGAAGAGGAGCTAACGAGGTATCATTGTTGGATGACTAATAACAGGTAAAAAACGGTCTCACTGCTTATGTAACCAACAAACACCCATTCCCTGGTCCTACTACACCCCTTCTATCACCACCACCACCACCTGTCTCATCTGATCGCGTGAAGAAGATCGACAGATGGCTGCCTAACGGCGCTAAAATTTACGCTTTCGAGAGAAGATGAGATATGAGGGAAGGGTATACAAGTAAGAAGGACTACCATACGATACAAGAGAAGACGATGAGGAAGTAATAAAAGCACTAATACTGCTATCGTATCTGCTCCACTACTCGTCTTTACTCTACTTGACATTGTTTAACTAATTTACTTCACTATAGTTTCATAATAGACCCTTATGGACCCTTCTTTCTCTTCCTTAAGCCTTCCCTCTTCCCTCTCCCACGGAAAAACGCGCCATTGGTCAACTCTGATAGTCAGCCGACATGGGAACATAGCCTTGGAGGTTGAGAGCAACGACTGAGGGAGAAACAGTGAGAGAAAAAATGAGAAAAAAAAAAAAAAGGAAAAAAAAAAATTAACGAAGAATCGTCTCTTAGCCATCTAGTTCAATTTTCTTCACCATATTACTTCCCTTCTGTACGCACTTATTACTTATACTGTAACCTGTATCGTCTCTGTCTTCAGCTGTTCATATTTTATTGATTACATTTTTTCTGCAAGTTCATAGAAATTGAGCTTATGAGGAAAGAATAAGGACTCGACTAGAATGACGAATATTGCTCCAAAATGGACTTTAAAGGTACAGTTTTGTTCTCCTCGTCATTTTGAGTCGATCTATCTACTTAGATTCCCCATAACTCCTCTCACTCCTCTCCTAACCCCCCCTCTTGATAACCTTCTGATACGGCGGAAGTGCATATAGCGGCTGCAGCTTCCCCCTCAACCTCCAAATAAGGTTGTCGCGAGGATGAGCTCAAGACGTGACGTTTCAACAGACTAGTTGACAAGAGGAGAAGAGTTGCTATTCGGGATTTGAGCACGTGAGATCACGTGAGTGAACATACGACGCAGACAACGACACAAAGAGGCGCAGCGGCACAAACAGCGAAGAAGTGACACCACCGACTACACTCCATTAGTCATAGCCGAGGTTATACCAGAGAGGAGAAAGTGGAGATTTACGAAAAGGATTGGATCACGTGATTACATTTGGCACGTGACCTGAGTGGAGTTACGACGGCTTACCACCATTTTTCAACAGGTTCAGCTTTCACATCATCATTCAGATTCCACGACGGACGGTTCACTTGGTTCTAGGTGGACGTATTTATTTATTCGAAAAACGGGCAAAAAACGGGAGGTAATTTGAGAAGGACATAAGGTGAGTGTGAGAGGGTTGGGGGGGGTTAGGGATGGTTTTAGGTGGTTTAGGTGGTCTATGAAGGACTTCCGGGTGTGGACGTGTTTGGATCTTGTTGAGTGAGAGATGGAAGTGTTGGAATTGAGAGGCTTTTGGCAGATTTGATTTCTGCAGGCTCTGTGTTGTTGTTATGATCGGTTTGAGGGGGTTTCCGGCTCCTCATGATGGTCATATCAAGTCATGTTGGAGTGTGATGTGGTGGTTCAGAGACTTATGTTGGGTCAGGTCTGATACTGGGAGAATGATTGAATCATCATGGCATTATCTCATTCAGCATTGGAATGTTTCCTGGTTTGAGCCGCTGTTGGTCGAGTGGTTATTACTGGTCTTGGAGGTATATGTTCTATGGTTACTACTCCGTTGAGACAGTATCATATGGCTCCGTTAGACTCAATCAGGTCATACATGATCGTCTACTGGATCGGAGGAATTGCATGTGTTTGATTTAGCCACGATTCCTTTTAGTTGGTTCATTCAAGTGTTATGTACTTGCTCTGATGACTGTACAGTTACCATGTCTCACCAGAGCCCGTATACCACGTGACCTATTGCTCTGCAGACCTGAATATCTCGTATCTGAGTACTTGTTGATCTCCTGAACAGTTTATCTGCTTCAATCATGTTTACTCTTTCCATTGAGTCTTGTTGTGAAGACTGTCCATGCCTTACTGCAACCCATGAAGTGCATGACTTATGAACTCTCAGACTTGAACATTACGATACAACAATGCCAACATGGACTCAACAGATCGATGACACGGTCTTGTCTTCTACATGACTTCTGGATACTATCTTGGATAGTGGTACTGTCTGATTGAGCCAGTACAGTTGTCTTCCTACTACAGTCCTTATATCACGTGACTGTCAACTTTGACAACCTGAACAGTTGATACATGAACTGCTGGCTTCATCTGGATGTCTTTTTCATCTTTGTTCAGCCCTCTTACATGGATATCTCGACAGTGTCTGTCTTCTATCTGTCTAGTCATACACTACTCATCAGCTTTAAACCACTAGCCTAAGGTGTTCAAAATGGTCAAATGGACTTCTTAATTCCAATTGGGTCATTCTACTGATTCAAAAAGACATTCATCACGTGACATGTCTCATACTGAACTGTTTCTTTTTGCTTCCACCTGGCGCTTGTTAGGACACTCCAACATCACTCAATCACACCCAGATCTCACTTCACGGACTGCTAACTGCTACTAATCACTCAGTCAGGTCTTTTCTTTCTTTTTCCTTATTTTTCTTATTTTCCTTTCTTTTTCTTTTTTCCTCATTTTTCTCCATTTTCCTTCACTGTCCTCCCCCCAGCAACAGCTTTTTGTTAACTCCTTTGCTAACCCAGATGAACAGCGGCCGCCCACGCCAAATCGCAAGTTGCGTCAACTGCCGAAGTCGCAAGGTCAAATGCGACAGACAACGTCCTTCATGTTCTCGATGTATCAAATACAAACAATCGTGTTCGTACTTTGATGGTCGAGAATTGGACGTTCCAGGACGAAGAGTGCCTGTAGAAGTACGTCTTTCACAGCCGTCTCCTTCGTTAGTCTCAGGTCTAGCTCTTCCAGGGTATTACTATGGTTACCCCGGGCAACCTGCTCCACCAAATCAACAACAAATGGTGCCTCCTCAAAGTCATCCAGGGCAACCAGGGCAACCACACCAGGACTATCGACCATCAGGATCACCCCACAATACTTCTGTGCAATCCCCCGGACAACCCAGCAACTCGCCCCATGGACCTTCTCCTAACATTCCTCTTCCAGGCTCAGGTCCCTCGCCCTCACAGCCTCCTCAGTCACCTCTAGTGCCTTCAAACACTCCAGGACGACTAGTAAAAGACGATAGTGGGATTTTGCACTATTCGCAGTCGTTTTTCTCGTCAGTATTGCAGTCAAATACTCCGGTCAAGTCCATGGAGGGGGAGGCGTCAGGAGTCCCATTCTTCTGTAAACCAGGAGAACCAGATCCATCTATTCCACCTACCCAGCTGCCGATTCCTCGTCACGTGATCACCACGTTGTTAACGACGTATATCAGCGACATTCATTCGGTTATTCGCATTGTCGATCTCGTTCAGTTCCATAAAGACTTGACCGACTTTTTTGCTGAACCGAAAACAGCTACTCCCGGCAAAATGGCCATGCTCTACGCCATGCTCTTTTTTGCAGCAGACGTGTACATTAAACTGAACGAAGGAGCTCAGGGTCATGGTAGTAATGGAGGCATGGAACATTCAGGGTTAGGGAAACTGCGAGGAATGGAGTTATCTGGAAGTAAAGCTGGTAGTGGAGGCAGTGGTACAGCTTCTTCAGACAGTACCGATATCAGTACTACTGCCTGGGTGGAATGGAAACAAAAACTGTACACTGCTGCTACAAACACTTTGGTGCATTCAGAGTACACTCTAAAGCCCTCCTTTAACGCTCTCAGAGCTCATATTCTCTTACTGTACTGTTCAGTAGGAGAAACTCTTACACGTGGAGCAGGATTAGTCGAACTACCCATTCTCATTCGTCTAGCTCAGTCGATAGGTCTTCATCGAGACGCTAGCAACTTTCCTGGAATGTTCACTTTTGCCGAATGTGAAATGAGAAGACGAACCTGGATCTACATTCAACATTTGGACTCGTTTTATTCCCGGTCGTTCGGTCTAGAACCCATGGTCAATGATAAAATGTTCGATACCAGGTTTCCTCTTTTGGTGGACGATGAAGATCTACATGAGGGTCTTTACAAGGACAAGTATGATGCGGGGACTCTTCATGCTACAAGTCACGTGGTCTACGATGGACTGTATTGGCCGAAAATCCCGGAAAAAATGGCCTGGAATGACATGTGCCAAAGCGCCATTCATACTTCTACGCCGGTCATGTTCAGACGACTGTACCAGAGACTGGTGGGGTGCAATCCCCGTGACCTGTCACGTGATTTGGCACTGTTGGATCACGTGAGAGGGTTCCATGAGCGTCTCTTTGAAACCACCTCTCATTGTGATAGTAGGAGTCGAAGGACGGCCTTTTGTATGTCTCGCTTAGTCAATTCTCGGTGTCTAATCTACCTTTACACTCCGCACTTGTCTCGGAAAGAACAGCCGTCGTCTCCAGACTCACGTGATTCACGTGATGCTCTTCGAGAACATATTTTCACCACGTCTCTACTCTCTTTAGAGTATGCTCTTGAGATGACCTTGTCGCCTTATTACGTGAATCAACAATGGTTTTCAAGAAAGTATACCCAAGTTGAGCATCTTTTGTTCCTGCTGACTAAGCTGAAATTGGACCCCCAATGGAGTCAGCAAAAACGGGCTTGGCAGCTGGCTTGTCGGACTTGTGAGGCGTACACTAAAGGATACTTTGCTGACTCATCTTCCAAAGGCTGGCATGCTTGTATTAAGCTGAGAGATATCGTTAGTCGAACCCTAGGACTTGAAATTGACCTTGGTAAGGAGCAGTGGCCTCTCAGTGTGGAGTATGAAGGTACACGGAGGAAGGATAGTTCTTCCAAGGACTCGTTACAGTCGAGTATCCGGGATTTGGCGTCTTTTCAACCGTCAGATGCAGTTGGATCACGTGAATCGGGTCTTAGAAGCAGTCTAAGTGGTTACGTCAAGGTTGAAGAGAACACTTCTGTTGAACCACAAGGACCAGCACCAGGTCCCACTACCGGTCCTACAGCTATGGCTGATAAAAAAGTGACTGATTCGGCGTTTGCAGCTGCCATGGAGACCGCCAATGACCCTAGTCACGTGTCTCAGCCTGTTACCATGCAGTCAGACATGTCCTTCTCTTTGAATCCCACTGATATTCTGGACTCGAATTTGTTTGGAGCTTTCCCACTAGGGGAGAATAGCGTGAGAGATGATTGGACGCAGGAACTGGGAGGGGACGTCGATTGGAGCGAGTGGGATAAAATGGTGCATTTTATCAGGGGACAATGAGGGGGGAGTAACAGCAGTAATAATACAGGGGATGATAGTGAAGAGATGGTGGGAGTAGTACACTGATTTGGTTGTAGCTGTATTAGTATCAGTCGTATCAGGAGTATGTAGAGACTACAGAAACACTACAAGTATCAATTTTCCACAACATAAAAATACCACCAGTGAAGAGAAGTATCAATATAGCAGTATAACTTCAGTCAGTTGAACTTCAAGATCTTGTTTGTCCCAAGTGCTAATAACAGAACATAGTGGTACTGCTGTAGTTACAGTGAGGCGAGTGAGGTAGAGGCTATAGTAGCTATAAGCACCTGCAGTTAGAAGAGCAGAAGTACCAAGAGCATCAAAGACGACACTATGAGGGACTTCTGGGACTTTTGAACCACTCTAGATAGTGTATTGTCCTGATATAGTGGTAACAGTGAGATGAGAACGAATGGTGAAAGTAATGATGAGCAAAGATGGAGGAGTAGTTGTTTTGTAGAGTGTGTCGAGAATGGTGAGTGTCGTAGCAGCAATAAGAGCCCTAACACACCAATGATACCTTGACAGTCTGAGTGAAGGTCTGGAGTATACCACATTATGTCAAGTTGAATTAGAACACAGGCACTTGATATAACTTGAGTATTTATACCGGAGTCATTATACGACATTATAAATCCTCTCAAAAGTAATATTTTTATGACTCTTCCTGTCCCCCATTCTCTTGGTGGTTGTAACATGGATATTGCTAGAGTGACAGGAGAGCTAGAATGTCGTCAAGCTTGAGGTCGAGCAATAACATGAGAATGATAGAATGATTCTTACTTTTAATACCAATCACTCTTATCCTAAAATGATATACTGCCTTGGTGGCCACGGTGTACCACCTAATCTCTGAACTATTTGGAGTATATTGCGACACTGGAAGAATGAATTGAATAGAAAGGAGACGTGGGGAAGCAGAATCAGGCTATCAATCAACTAGACCAAAATACAACAGTCCTTCCTACAGATTATTTCGAGATAATCCTTGTTCAATTTCCATTTTGGGTGGTACACCGTGGCCACCAAGTCAGTAGTGTAACGGCAGTTGTGTACGCACTTTTCATGAGGACTCTGAAAGTGCGACTCAAGTATAGCATGTGAACCTCCAACAATGAATAAAACGGAGTCGAATAAAATCTGTTCTTTTTAAGATACATAGAAAAAAAATATATTATCTGTAATCTGGGCAAGGAAAGCTACTTGCTTACATTCTTCTCATCTTACTCAAGCTACTGTCACCGTGGCCACGACTTACACCCCTAAGTCAAAATAGAAGCCCGATTACCTCCAAATTTTCTGTGGAAAAGACAGCTGGATTTTCGTCTAACTGATAGATAGCCGCGATTTGGTTCATATCTGTTTTTCCCCGTTGCTTTTCTTCTATAGATGGTGCCAATATATCACAAGTTACTCAGTGCTAGGGGTGCAAGTCGTGGCCACGGGAACAGTACTTGTAGTAATACTCTCTGGGCAAGTATGTTCATACTGTAAGGGCACTCTTGATCTCTATACTATGAATATATGATATCAAACACCAGAGAAGGTCTATTGTCATAAACACCTTATCATCCAAAGCAACCATTTCAAGGATATTACTTACTTATCTCGATCCATATCACCTTGTGCTTTATCACATTCATCCATTATCAAGATACTCCTATTACTCTCCGGCTACAACCTCCTAAACCATCCACCACCTGAAACACATCTTACCAATATCTCCAACTTTTGTCCGCCTCAGACTTCCTAACTAGGGTCTTCCAGCCCTAGACCTGATAAGCGCGCTTACCTTAGTGGATGACGGTTGGAAGTCTAACAGTATTATGGATAGCTGTTCCCGTTGACCTAGAATAAGAGACTTTAGGCCCATTGTACTTGTACTCGTACCTTTGTCTATCGTCTGTTTCACCTAAGAACAAGACAGTAAGAAGGACTAGGATAAGAACCTCAATATCGCACCTACAAGGGCCAAAACTGCTTAGATATCTTTAGTAACATAATATCTTCTGTTGGATAACTTCTTGTTGGAATCACGTGACTATAACCTCTATAAAGTGACTTCACTATAACACCATATAGCACTCCATATACCTCTACAACTCCCCCAATAAAGCCAATAAAGCCAAACCAAGTTGTTTCACACACTCACCCAACCCCAAATAACCCCCTTTTGAACTCCCCACCTCTCTCAACCGGGTAACACTTTTGACAGGTGTCAGCTGTCAGGGCCTAGTACCTGTGATAAGCCTCTGGCGGTTAGATAGATGGGCTGGGAGGGACCCAACGGTGTCAGAGAGTATATATGGCTCGAAAGACGTGTTTCTTTTGATCACAAGCGCGACTTCTCTAACAACCTACGAACACCATACAAGCACCAGACAACAACGTGAGTAACAGGGGATATAGACGTCCTAAGAAGTCAGGGAGTTCAAATTACGTCTCCTTTGAGATAACTTGACCGTCTCCAACTTGTTTGATACCCCCTACCCACTTAATTCACCACTAACTCAGCTCTTCTTTTTTCACTATCATCCCAACTAACTCCCAACTAAAGTCCAACTAAAGAAGTCCTAAGATGGACCCCACAACCACCCCCGGCACAATCCACCTAACGAATGCCACGTCCATCATCCTGGTACCCACTCCCTCACGTGACCCAGATGATCCCCTAAACTGGTCCAAACGCCGCAAGCTCCTCTCCATGGCTTGTATGTCGCTATTCACCCTGGCTTCAGGTATAGCTTCAGCCAGCATCTACTCCATTCTCATGCCCATCTCTCAAGACTCAAACCTCAGTCTAGATACCCTAAACCAGGGTACGGGATACATGTTTCTATTCCTAGGGTTAGGGTGTCTTTTTTGGCAACCCGTGGCCCAACAATATGGCAAAAGATTTGTCTATTTGACTTCCATGTTACTCACTTTAGTGGGTCAAGTATGGACCCCCTTTGCAGCCTCTTCCAGTGCTCATTGGATAGGCTGTAAAATCTTCCAGGGCTTTGTCCAAGCTCCAATCGAGTCTCTATGTGAAGTAACCATCTCAGATGTCTGGTTCGAACACCAGAGAGGCACTTGGGTGGGGTTATATGCGTTTATGTTGATGTTTTCCAACTTCATTGCGCCGGTGGTAGCGGCTCCTATTTCTGAGGGTATGGGTTGGCAATGGGTTTTGTATTGGGGAGGGATATTTTGTGGAGTTGCCCTGGTGATTTTGTTTTTTTTGTTTGAGGAAACAAATTATACCAGAAGTCACGTGATTGATCATGTGATCTTGGAGGATGATCAGGTGTCAGACCTAGACGGAGAGAAGACAACTAAAGGTGGTTCCAAGGGGTCAAAGAGTGTCTCTGTTGAGTCACGTGATCAAGAAAAGCGTGATCAATCACGTGATGAACTCTACTCCACGGCTGATTCACGTGACCAAGCGTTCCAACAGAACCCGGCCATTGAGAATCAGTCTTCAACCAGAGCTACCCATACTTCTTCTGAATCACGTGACCAAATGGAAAAACTGTGGTCGGCTAAAGAGTCACGTGACAAACGTTATTCTCAAGTCCCCGAGTCACGTGACCAGCAAACAAGCCCCAACCCGACTTCCACTTCCGGTACTGGTGCTTCTGGTACTCCTAGAACTGCCTCAGTTGGCGAGTCACGTGACAAGAATTCTTCCTCCAGTGTGTCACGTGACCAAACTCTTCTTAACTATACACCAAAGTCCTTTTCTCAAAAACTCACCATCATCGACACTGGACGTCCCTTCACTCTCTGGACTAGTGCCCTTAGACCCCTCTTACTTCTCCGATACCCCGCCATTGTCTACTCTGGCTTTCTCTACGGCACCGGACTCATTTGGTTCAACGTTTTGAACGCTACAGCTTCCCTAATTCTCTCTTCTTCGCCCTACTCTTTCACTCCTATACAGGTAGGACTCTCATACCTTTCTCCTGCTCTTCTAGCAGCTATAGTAGGTTGGGGAGGTGGATATTTGAGTGATTTACTCCGAGTGTACATGGCTCGTCGAAACAACGGAGTCTCTGAACCGGAACATCGACTTTGGGTGCTTCTAGTGTACATTATTGTATGTCCTTGTGCTCTATTATTATGGGGAGTAGGAGCAGCTCGAGAGATTCATTGGTTTGGCCTTGTGGTTGGTATGGGACTTATTGGAGGTTTTGGAACCATTGCAGCAACTGCCAGTGTCACTTATAGCATTGATTCATACCGAGAAATCGCTTCTGATTCAATGGCTACTGTTATTGTCATCAGAAACCTCATGAGCTTTGCTATAGGGTATGGAATCACTCCTTGGGTGACTAAGCAAGGGTATGCTAGAGCTTTTGGACAAGCAGCCGGCATTTCAGTTGCTTGTATCGGTGTGTTTTTTCCAGTTATTTATTATGGAAAAAAATGGAGACAGGGAAGTAAAGAGAGATACTGGAAACTGGTCGAAGAGAATGTAAAGAGGGGGATTGCTCATTGAGGGGGAGGAGTATAGATTAATAGTGAATTTGAATATAAGGAGGGTGTTGGTCACGTGACTGAGGTGGTGGGGGTGTTGTATTATGAAGAGTGAATATGCTGTAGGGGCTATCCACTATTGTTGTTGATCCAGAAGTGCTACAGAGAAGGGGGGTTCACCATTAGAATCCCCAAGCTGAGGGCTATCGAATGGTATACTTCAGGTGTCTATTTGATGTGTATTAAGGAGTTTACAGTGACTACTAAGGCTCTCTTCCATTGCGATACTTCATACATCTACAAGTGCTATTTCCAATCAAAATAAATATTAGTAATTAAGACGAATATTACTTGCTCTAAAATACGCCTATTTCTTGCTCTTGGATAGAAATTACTCCAATTACTGACCGTTGAAGGGGGGTACACAACATGGTAGTTGTGGCATAGTCCTACATTGCTCTATGTAGTCTCTATAACAGGACAATAAAAAGAGTGGAGTCAGAATTTGGACAGACGTGAGTCCCTGTATTCGGCTTTTTAAGTCTAGACTCTCGTATACCGTACAATACAAGTAGGTAGACTACATTAGGGCTACGGGACTAAGAGATTCAACTGGAAGTGGAAATTTGCGGTTATAGATATGGTAGAGGAGAAAGAAAATGTACCATCTTGTGGCCCTAGTCCTGCTCGCTCTAATGGTATAGTCATCTCAACTTTTTGCAATACAAAATCTCGAGTTGAAAGGACTCTTATATTCCTACATCTAAAGCACAGTACAAGTACTATCAAAAGGTTTTCCAAGAATCAGAGAATACAAAGTCTGATCAGTCTGTAGTTCTTGCTACTGTGCTTCTAATGATGCACTTATCTCAACTTCTCCTCATACAAAATGTCGAGATATGGCCATATTACTCTACATGTGCCTATCACCACTTCTCGTGTTATACTAGACATAATAGAAGCCATTTAGGCACGATAATAGTGTCATTGTGTAGCCCTGAGCTTCCTCTTTTTAATGGTAAACTTATCTCAACTTCTCCTGATACAAAGTCTCGAGTTATTAGGACTACCATAAACCTACATCTCAAGTACATAGTAAGGACGTTGTAGAGTAATTTGGTGTATAGGAGCATTGGAACTGATATAATTATGTAGCTCCAGACGCCCTCTCTTTGTTGATGTACTTATCTCATCGTTTTGCCACACAAATTCTCGAGTTATGTGCATTTCTAAAAACTCTTTCTTGAGTCAACTTGCTAATATATATGACGGTATAACAGTCGTAGAGCAAATATGACGGTACAGTTACGTAGCACTGGACTTCCTCTCTCTGGAAATATGATTTTCTACAGATCTTGTCACACAAATTCTCGAGATATAAGCAGTTCTAGCTACTACACCTATCTTCAACATCGAACGATATTCCTGATGTCATGGAAGTCCCAGAGCCGATATAGCGGTATCACTGTGTAGCCCTGGGCCACCTCTTCCTAATATTTTACCTATTTCAACTTTTTGCCACACAAAATCTCGAGCTATATGCATATTCGAACTTCGGTGCCTACAAAACAGCTTATATTGGTATGCTCGACGATCTAGACGACATTACGCCATCTTAGCGGTACCATTCTGTAGCCCTGAATCTTCTCTTTCTAATGGTATAATTATCCCACCTTGTCGCCATACAAAGTCGAGTGTTACGCGGACTTCTAGTTGTCTCAAGTTTGCTCGTACAACTGTTCGTCAGAACTGCCTGTAGTACAACTGTTCGTCAGAACTGCCTGTAGTACAACTGTTCGTCAGAACTGCCTGTAGTACAACTGTTCGTCAGAACTGCCTGTAGTACAACTGTTCGTCAGAACTGCCTGTAGTACAACTGTTCGTCAGAACTGCCTGTAGTACAACTGTTCGTCAGAACTGCCTGTAGTACAACTGTTCGTCAGAACTGCCTGTAGTACAACTGTTCGTCAGAACTGCCTGTAGTACAACTGTTCGTCAGAACTGCCTGTAGTACAACTGTTCGTCAGAACTGCCTGTAGTACAACTGTTCGTCAGAACTGCCTGTAGTACAACTGTTCGTCAGAACTGCCTGTAGTACAACTGTTCGTCAGAACTGCCTGTAGTACAACTGTTCGTCAGAACTGCCTGTAGTACAACTGTTCGTCAGAACTGCCTGTAGTACAACTGTTCGTCAGAACTGCCTGTAGTACAACTGTTCGTCAGAACTGCCTGTAGTACAACTGTTCGTCAGAACTGCCTGTAGTACAACTGTTCGTCAGAACTGCCTGTAGTACAACTGTTCGTCAGAACTGCCTGTAGTACAACTGTTCGTCAGAACTGCCTGTAGTACAACTGTTCGTCAGAACTGCCTGTAGTACAACTGTTCGTCAGAACTGCCTGTAGTACAACTGTTCGTCAGAACTGCCTGTAGTACAACTGTTCGTCAGAACTGCCTGTAGTACAACTGTTCGTCAGAACTGCCTGTAGTACAACTGTTCGTCAGAACTGCCTGTAGTACAACTGTTCGTCAGAACTGCCTGTAGTACAACTGTTCGTCAGAACTGCCTGTAGTACAACTGTTCGTCAGAACTGCCTGTAGTACAACTGTTCGTCAGAACTGCCTGTAGTACAACTGTTCGTCAGAACTGCCTGTAGTACAACTGTTCGTCAGAACTGCCTGTAGTACAACTGTTCGTCAGAACTGCCTGTAGTACAACTGTTCGTCAGAACTGCCTGTACCTCGCAGTTCAATCAAAAACGTTTATTAAATTACACAATGAGAACCCTGATTCGATGCAAGGGTTTATGCTAGAAGTTTTGAGACCAACAGTGGTCATATGAAGGTATGAGTCTTCTTTTTAAGAGTCAAGATGAGTTCATGGATCGTCTTGAGATGTAGGGGAGAGTATGATGACTTATTAAGGCATCAAAAGACCTGAAGACATATCTGAATGACTTTTTAGAGCACTATAAGGCTCAAAGAAGTATTAAAGACCATATTGATCTGTTTGAATGACTTCTTGGAGTGTTGTAAGGCTCAAAAAGACACAAGAAGCCTCTTCGAGTCTTCTCGTATCTTTTTGAGGCTCTTACAACTGCTCCAACCACCCCTTGACCTTTGCAAAACTTCCTCTCTTCACACTAGTCTCACAAAACTCCACCTCCGTCTCCAAACTGTTGAAATCAAACACTTTTCCAAGAATGTCCACATTACTCTCCGAAACAGACTTACTTCTCGACTCCTTTTGTTGTCTCAGTTCATCCTGCAGAACCAGTCTCATTTTAGCCAATCCAGCGGCATTGAAAACATCAGATTTGTTTCCAACAATCAACAGACGTTTACTGTACAAGGGCAGGTTAGATCCTTCCAATAACAGCAACAAATCCAGCAAAAAAGAGCCCGTTTCAGTAATGTTTCTCTGTAAAGACGCTAGATCAACGACAAAAACAAGCCCCTGAACTGCTCCTCCATTCAGCTCAGTCCATAGACCCTGTCTCAACTTATTATGACCCGGGTAATCCACCAAAGCAAAGTTTTTGCCTTCATATCCACTCTTACTGTTGGGTTGAAAAGAGGTCACCGTAGAGGGAACAGTCTCACCAGTATCACTAGTAAGAGCGCTCCAAAGAGCGGTTTTGCCGGATCCGGAAGGACCACAGATTAAGACGCTTGGAGGACGTTTAAGGGCCCGTTTCTTGGCAAAGGACACGTAAACAAACAGTCCAAGAGCCACAAGGAGAAGGGTGGAGATGAGAGGCAAGATCAGAGGGAACCGTTGAGTGAAAGAAGGAGTGAGGAGAACTTCTCCGGCTGCTGACTCAGCAGTAGGCACAGGCGACACATTGACCACCTCAATGGTCGATTCAACTATCGAAGACATGGTGTTGAAGGGTGGTGAGGTATGGAATGTACACTGGTAGGGAGGGTATTAACTTTAGGTTGATTATGTAAGATGGAGAAGTGGTAACTTTATGGAAGTGAGGGAGGAGGCTAAGAGCCATAAAGAAGAGTTGGGAGGATGAGGGACGATTTTAAGAAACAGTAGTATTGGTCATAACCTGATAATATAGAGGGGGATATAATGGGAAGGGGATGTGATGGTGCAGTGAAAATTTGAATGGATGGTTGTTGGGGGTAGTAGAAGCGGTGTACCGAATTTTGGGTCTTCATCTGATGTTTTGACGGACCTTGAAGGACATTTATGAGATGTGGAAGGAAGACTCAACCCTCTGACATTTAGGTTGTTCATAGATGGAAGACTGACGAGAAGATATCATCTCTTATAAGTTCATTATAAGGCCTTTGGAAGTATGTAAAGTTGAATTTGGATACTCAGTGTCTATCCTGAATGGTATTTCTTCAAAAAATGGTCGTTTTTTCTGTACTAATGAGGGAAGCTGATACTACTTATTCGGACATCCAGAAGTGCTAAAGACATGAAACATGTTTTATTTTGTTCATAATCACCATATCAATAATAATCTGCTTTCATCTGCTCTTCTTGTGATACAAATTCTTGAGATAATGTCACATCCATATTGTTAGCATTACACTCAGTAAATTCTCCCTTCTACCAGTAGAACCGTCAAACCCTGCATAACCTAATATCACAATACTCACTATATCTCAAAACTTTTGCTGGCACCAAGACGAGATAAATATACCATTCTACTCCCCTCATTCCGCTGAATCTAACAGTACTACTATCGTTCCCGTATCTCCTCTACTCCCCATTCTACCCTAACATCCCTAAGTACGCCGACATCGGAGGTAGAAGGAGTACCAACGAAAACATACTAAAACGTCGAATTTCCAACAAACGACTTTTTTACTCAATCCCTTCTTTACCTAACCCAACCCACCCCAACGCGCTCCCTTCCACCTCATTTTTTTCACCAAATTAGCGTCTTTTTTGAAAAGACCCTTTTTCAGCCTTTCAACGGTTGTGCAGGGAAGAGAAGGGTTCAGATATGAAGGTGTTCTAGTCACGTGACAGGTGAGAAATTCGGGGATATCACGTGACGTGGCTATACTAGGCAAATCCAACCATCACGTGACATTTCCGAGATCAAACGGATCTTCCATAGGTCTGCTCAGATCTTGCTACTACATACTCAGTCCTATAGTTACTCTATGGAGATGGGACCCCTTTAAACCCCCAAAGTTGTATGATGACTAAGCGAAAAAAGCGGATATCCCGGTATATTCTAGTCACGTGATCGTAGTTCCACTTTCGTCTCAACTTTTTCTCATACATTTATCACCACTTTTGGACACTTTTACTTCCCTCGTTCAAATAAACTTCCATGAGTCATTAGCTTTAGTCGTAAATCAAATCTGAAAATTTCACCTTAGAACATCCATCTACAACACCCCCTACCCCCACCATGAGCACGTTTGGAACTCTTTTCAAGGTCACCACCTACGGCGAGTCGCACTGCAAGTCCGTGGGATGTATTGTTGACGGAGTCCCGCCCGGAATGGAGCTGGACGAGTCGGATATCCAGCCCCAGTTGACTCGACGAAGACCCGGCCAGTCTGCTCTGACTACTCCCCGAAACGAACGAGATGCCGTGGCTATTCAGAGCGGAACCGAGTATGGCAAGACTCTGGGCACTCCTATTGCCATGTTGGTTCAAAACAAGGACCAGCGGCCCCATGATTACTCTGAAATGGACGATTATCCCCGGCCTTCCCATGCCGACTATACTTACCAGGAAAAGTACGGAATCAAGGCTTCTTCAGGTGGAGGCCGATCTTCTGCTCGAGAAACCATTGGTCGAGTGGCTGCCGGAGCCATTGCTGACAAGTACCTGGCTGCTGTCAACGATATCGAGATTGTAGCGTTTGTTTCTCAGGTTGGAGATGTTTCCATGGACCGATCTCCCAGCAATGAAGCGTGGATTTCGACTCTGGAGGGAGTTACACGTGAGGGAATCGACTCTACGGGTCCCATGCGATGTCCTGATCTGGCTCTGGGCGAAAAAATGGTCAAAATCGTCGAGGAACATCGAGATTCTCATGACTCGGTAGGAGGAGTCGTCACCTGCGTCATTCGAAACTGCCCCGTGGGTCTGGGAGAACCCTGTTTCGATAAATTGGAAGCTACCCTAGCCCACGCCATGATGTCCATCCCCGCCACCAAGGGATTCGAGTTTGGCTCGGGTTTTGCCGGTGCTGCCATGTCTGGTTCCAAACATAACGATATGTTCTACAAGGACGTTGCTTCCGGCCGATTCCGAACCCGAACCAACTACTCTGGCGGAGTCCAGGGCGGAATTTCCAACGGAGAAAACATTTACTTCAATATCGCCTTCAAACCTCCGGCTACTATCTCTCAGGAACAGTCTACTGCCACTTATGATGGAAAGGATGGAGTTTTGGCTGCCAAGGGCCGACATGATCCTAACGTTGTGCCTCGAGCTGTGCCTATTGTCGAGGCTATGGCTGCTCTCGTGATCGCCGATGCTCACCTCATTCAGGAGTCGAGAAAGGGAGCAAAGTCGTTCTTCTAGGGGGGGAGATGTAGTAGATAAGTGTATATGAAAAAATGAATATGAATGAAAATGAGATGTTAGGGTAGTTCTGGGGGTGGTTCTCAGGGTAGGGGTTGGTGTAGGAGGGGAGAGGGTGTAGAGGTTTTGGGGGATCTAGGAAGGAGTTAGGAGGGTGTGGATAGGGAGCTATCACAGTAGGCAAAATGTGCTGACAAGAACAAAGAGAAAAATATCTTGAAACTACGGTACTGGGAGACGTTTGAGCTCTTGTTGTCAATGAAATAGCTTCAGTCTCGTTTCTGTCTTATGATGAAGACAAGAAGCTGGTGTACCAGACTGTAAGGGAAACCTGATTTAAAGGTCGTAATAAAACTGTTTTGGAGTACTGGAGGTGTTGGATTAGCGGTGAGGCCATTGACCGGCTCTAAGAGTGAAGTTGGTCCATTCATAAAGGCTTACCTCTCAGAGTAGCTCTATAAAGAGCCCATCAACTCTCGTGGTTTATGAAGCAACAATATCAGTTTGGTCAGTGGTACAGAAATGAAACCTCAAAAGGAGCTTTTTAATGAAAAACCTTCAAATCTATGAAAGTCCACGTACCTTTTCAGAGTTGTTTTTGACTTCTATATGGCTTCTTAGTGATACCACAGTGTTTGGCATGGTCCATAGTTTGAGTGTGACAAGAGAGTGCTGATATGACAACGACACCAGAGAGAATGTGTCAAGCAAATGAATTGACGGGTAATGCAAGGCTTTCAAAAGATATGATCCTACTCTCGGAGCCTCTTGGATTATTATCGTCGAGTTCAACCTGTACTTCGGATATCACTCATGGTATCGTACAATGAATGTAGAGGAAGATGAGTTAAAAAAGGTGGAAATGGTTATCTCGCAAAATGAAGCTGAGAGACGTGCTTCTATCAACAGATCACATCTTTGGGATACTCTTATCACCGCCTAGGCATGTAACAGCTCCTTGGTAGGTAGGTTGATAACGAGACTAGTATAAGATGAAGGGAAGTGAGAACAAGAGCGTGTTCCAATGGCGAGTCACTACATCTTATAAAAAATCTGATGTTTTGGACAGTTTGGGAGAAGTTAGGTGGGGTGTGGTCCTGCTCAGAGGTGTAGCAGAGGTGTAGCTAGGTAAGGTGCTGCTACTGGGAGCTCAAAATGTGTGCTTGAGAATTGATATGGACCTGAAAGTGGTACTAGTCGAATCAGAATATGAATCTCATCAAATTTATGAGCTCTTTTCTTGTGACCGCTATACTAACATTGATTGATATGGACTCTTCTTCAGGATATTTTAGCTGAAGCTATACTCTGGTTTGAACGTATTCATACTTATATGAGATGCCCTCCCCACCATATTCAAGATACAGCTATTTACTTGCTCTTTACTAATGTGAACATCATAACGCATCAGCTATTTAATCGAATGACCAGATAACCCATTCAATAATACTATGTTTCTTCTTTTGAGAGGAATTATACTCCGTCGATTCCATACTCGTAACGCTCATGTTCAAGGTATATATAGTATCTCTGCTTGCTCTCTACATTGGTAAGTCAGTCTTTAAATTCCATCCGGGGTTCATTTCACTTCTAGTATCTTGCTTCTCGGTTGGGCGAGAGCTACTGAAAGACTTAATCATATTCTCTCTTTCAAGATAGCTAGAAGTATGGGAACAGTACCAAAAGATAGCCAGAGTTCATATTACCATCTTTCAACTCTTTTTTCATATACTTACAATACAATATTTTTGTATATAACCCTCCTCCTCTTTCAGCTCCCCACTTACTTAGCATTTACTTAGCTTGACAAGTCCGCTGGGGGTTCATTTTCGGGGTTCCAGTATAGCTGCAGTTATAGAAATAGTACCATTAGAATCCCCTCACCTGGAATAACAACTTAACAATTTCATTACTCATGGTGACCATACAAAATCCTCCAATATTCCCCCCTCAACTTCCCACCTCCTTCTTACTTTACTTGACACATTACTTAGATTCCAAGTTCAAAAATACATTACTGTCTAATATACATTGGGTCACATTCCTAACAAATGACGCAGCTAATCGGCTGCCAGATAATGTAACCATCAACGATCACGTGATTGTTGTCCAGTCGGGCGTTGGTTCCTGGAGGGTAGACTCGGTCGGCGCTTGTTCCCATGGTGGTGGTGGTGGTAGAAGTGTAGAGGTGGTAGAAGTGAAAAGAGAGGTGTTTGTGTTTGTGTAGAGAAGTTCTGGGGGGATTTCTCAACCTATATATACTTGTTCCACCTGTTTGTGTCACTACACGACATTTCCACCTCTTCTATTGTCACATCTACTTTCAGACAAGTTGATATTGACATGGCCTAATCGGGGTGTATGGAGATGACGAGATAGGAAGAGTCAATAGAGAAATAGAAGGAGGAGAAAATATAAAAACGAGTTTAAATTGTGGAAAAAATGTCACATAGTCACGTGCATTTGATGGGGCACTTATATCACGTGTTCAAAGTTCTTCTTTGAGGTGTTATCTTACCATTTCTCTTATACTTGGCTTTACTTGACTTTTACTTAGCTTATCAACTATACGTACTCTTTCCCAAGACCCCCCTCTAACTCTCCCAGAACTTCTCATTTTCGATTTTAAAAACGCGTCATATGCTCTCTGAACACGTTTTCAAACATCCATATAATTTCCACGTTATTATTTCCCAAAACCACCCTTCCAGATGTCCACTTCTATTGACTCTTCCTAATGTAGAAGGGGTAAGAATGGTCTCACTTAAAACATCTCAAATGACCCTAAATAACGCCAATTTTGACATATTAATAATCTCTTTCAAATTCTCTACCTTCTGATACCACTCTCACCCCCCTCACCCCTCCATCTCGTATAAATGTCCTCCGGAAAAACCTGTCATACTAATCAAACTGACATAATATGGGGAGGTTGGAAGGTAGCTCCTAGAACGGTCATTTCTGCTCCAAAATGGATTCTAAAAACGTATTCTTACTCACCATCACTCCACGATCACAATGGTACCTTTGAAACACTCGTAGCACCTCTCTAACCCCCTTTTTCTTTCACCGTTGTAATCATGCATTTTATGTCCTGCAAGTTTCCCCAGACTAGTCCGGGTAATATTTGAGGGCTAGGGGAGGTCAGTTTATCAGGCGTTTTAGAGATGGTATGAAAATTCCGAAAAGTGCATTTCTCTCGTGGTGGTCACGTGACCAATATCACCCCCTCCAATCTCCCCTAACCCCCCTCTTAAACCCACAACCCTTGTCCTCCCCCCCTCTCCCAATTAACTCGGATCGACAAAGTTTGCGGATATGCAACTCGTATACAACGCTAAAGCACCGTCTTGAGACATTGAAGTGAGTCAGGGGTGAAGCCGGTATCAGGTTTGATATCTGTTACACAGACACGAAAGCGACGCGCAACTAACGACACAGACGCAGACATAAGCAACACAAACACAAACACAAAGACGTGTCTTTCTATCCACTTCTTCTTTCGTCATCAGCTTTACGCCGTCAGAGACATCCAAGAGAGGAGAAGGTGATTCAGAAACGAAGACTTTGACCGAATTTGAAGGAACAAACGGTACCATTGGAATCCCCTAACCTTGGCGGTCCGTTTGACACCTCTTACCCCAATATTCGGCCATGTACATGGCTATAGTAGTGACTCTTCTCTGGACTGTTCTTTTCCTCACCTGGCCCAAACAAAAACACCCCAACCAAGTTTCGGCTTCAGCTCAATACAAGTTGTTTCAAATAAGAGCAGCTTCGAAACATGGAAAACAGAGGAAACGGTTCAGAGAACATTGCCAAAACGTCTGTGGCATGAAAGAGTATAGTCACAGTCACGTGACAACGATACGGAGGAGAAGTTCCCGGTGTACCGATGTCACCCGGGAGTTGATGGAGGAGGTAGTTGAAATGTGTGAAGTGGCGGAGGTGGCGGAGATGGCGGAGGTGGCGGAGTCAGCTGAGTTTGCTGAGGCGGCTGTTTAACGGAGGAGAAGAAGCAGATCGTACAATGAGGTGAAAGTCTTATTACTAACAGAGAGAAGGTCCATGAGAAGAGAAAGACTTACTAACTCTACCTGAAGTATTATTTCGTCTTCTACTGGTAGTACTCTCTTTGGTACCCTCTTGGTAGTATTACCTCCTTACAGACTACCTACTGTTCATAAGTATGGTACGGCACTCCTGGCGAGTGCCCGTTGGTTTATTCCAACATTATTTCCAGTGACTCGATCACTTCTAGAACAGCTTCAGACTGTTCATTACCCTAGGATATCCCCAGGGTCAACGTGTCCTACTAACCTCTTGAGAATGATGAGAAAGAGAAGAGAAGAGAAGAGAAGAGGTTGTATTTATTTATTGCATTTGTGTGTTGTTAAATTGGAGGGGGGACTTGCTTGTAGTTGTAGGAATGACGGTGTACTTTGAAGGGTACTTTTATTTGACTGAGGGTAAGGGTAGAGCTGATGTTGAGTCAAGTTATAAGACAAAATGAAGGGGTAGGTTTGGAGCGTTTCAATAACTGAATGATACAAAAGAGTCTCTAACGTGTTTCAGGCCGGTTGTAAGATACCGTACTCTGCTTTGATAGTCCAAGTAGTCTATGTCCCCCTAACCCTCAAGAGTAAGTACCTACAGGTGCCGGTACTGTGAAGGTTCTATCGTTTTCCGATGGCCTCGGTATGAGAGACGTTTAAATATATGGCGACTATTGTACCAATAGACCAGCTACTGTATTATACAGTTACCCTTGAGTACTTCCACGACATATATATATATCAGTATCGTATTATTAGGAGGTATATAAATAAGTGCAGGTAAAGTAACACCATTATAAGTACTGTACTTTTGGAAACTATCTCATCATTAGTATCATACGGTGACTATATATATCTACTCTTTTCCTCTTGGTTACCTACACAGGTAGTTTGATGTGATGACAGTCAGTATTGTACCAAGTTGACGGAAAAAAGTACACTCGGCCCCCTTTTGAATCTCCCAATGCGGAACCAAATTTCAGTGGTTGCTATAGCAACCGCCCAGGGTTAGGGTGGGGTTAGGGTAGGGTTAGGGATTTTTTAAGCTCCTCACGTGATAAAACTGGCATCATCTGTGCAAGATTAAAGTCGAACGACACATGAACTGTACAGACACAAGTGGTGACACTTTGTGAAAATTTGACGAAGTGGAGCCAAGGTGGCAAACATCTGACGGTGTACAGACAGCCAAAAAGTACATACGAATAGCAAAGAAATAAATTCATTACAATATATACATACATGATCATTTATTCAGTATTATTTGAGCGCTATCGCCAGTAACTGTTCATCTGCCCTCGGACATAAGTTCCTCCATTGTCGCTGGGTGTAGAAAGTACTTTGCAGTCAAGGGTTAGAGGGATTTGATGCCCTCAAGAAACCCAAGCCGGACATCCCGCCACGTTGGCGGTGATTTTACTCCAGTCTTCATTCATTACAATAAAAAGACAATGACCTACTCTCCGTGGCCCGCGTCTCGTCGCCCCACCTCTAACCGCTTCTTCAGCAAACTTCTCCTCGTATCTCAGAAGCTTGTCATGAGCTGAGAAGATGATCATTTGCGCTTCGCATTCGGCAACATTCTGCAGGGACCAATAGGTGCCCCTCGGGACAGCAAAAATGTCTCCTGCTCGCCAAAAATCACGTAAAAGTTATGAGCATGATGTCTCGAATTTCTCCCGGGTTTATGGCCTCCCACGCTCAGGTGATACCTGCCCGATTAAGTGAAGTCCTTTTTATTGCCAAGAAACGACGTCACAGACCCCCCCTCTACCGAAACTTCTTAGAACTCACCCCCCTTAGCTGAGTAAGCGACTGGATTCGTGATCACTGCGGGTTCCCCTCCACCCGCTCATAGTGAATTATCTCCATGTCGAGTGAATTGGACAGTCGACAATACGGATTGGGCTTGCTAGGTCATCCTCAAGCTCCTCGTCATACGGAGGCAGCCCGCATTCTCGAGAAGTACGCGGAGGGCTAGAGGGAAGCTCGGGAGTTCACGACCTCCTTAGGCGAGTTGGTGTGTTTGGTTGCTGAGAGGTTTGTACTGCACACATTTCAAATGTGATGGTAGTCAACTCACGAAAGCAGTCGTAGGGCACAGCATATCTTGTCTCGCTCCCTCAAGAGAAAATTGAACAGGACAGTTTCTAGTTGAGGGTATCGAGAGCGTGTGATCCTAACCTGATCGTTAGGAGCCGTGCGTGAGTAGTTTCTCGTGAACCCCCTGTGATCGCTGAGAGCCTTGACAATGTAGCGCCTATCCCTCAAGTCCCTTTCTTTCGTGGAGATGGAAATGGGCTTCGGTGGTACACAGTGAAACGTTCTGGCCAACCTCACCACATCTCCGATCCTGTCCATGTTGCATCCACATCTTGTCGTTTCGAGTAGACCAGTAGCGAGGATCCCACTGAGGCGAGAGTTGCTCCTCAGCTCCAGGCAGCCACAATTTGGCCGCGGGCAAAAATGTTGGGCTTCTAGTTCGAGTGATTCATCGGTAGGTGCAATAGGGCGATCGCTGTAGTCGTCGACGATGTCCTCCACCCTCTCGTCGGAACCACCGTCACCGCCAGAGTCCTCCCCTGTCCTGTCCTCCTACGTGTCGTCGTCCTGTGGTCCATCCTCCTTCCCGTCGTCCCCCTCAGAAGTATCTCCGAAGTCGTAGCCTTGCCCTTCATCCAACCCCACATTCTCACCCGATTTCTCTAGTGCGCCTTGCTGCCTGCTCAGTCAGTTTCATTTCTGTGATAGTTGTTGAGCTAGTAGGGATGCTTTTCCATTCGTCCCCTCACTGATGACGCCACCCTGTTTCTACAGTGTTGTGTATACAGTGACCTCATATGCAGTCCAATTCGGCTTCATCAAAACAAATTAGACTTTATCAAGTTTGGGCTCGGTCGCCCGCATCACGTGATGCCCAATCTCCCGATTCGGGATGGGAGGGCTGAGTGTACTTTTCTTCTGCACGACTGTACAGATACACTTCAAGGTGTATCAAGAATTGTTTGTAACATTTTCAGTTTCTTTATGATGTCCTACGAGTAAGAAATGTTTGTCTAGATCTACTTAGAACTTCTCAAGTACCCCTAGCTTTCTACTCATGTTGAAGGCTATGTTCCAGTTCTCACCTTAACATAGCCTATAGTAGGAGTCAATGGAGTCCATGAACTGAAGTGAACGTCAACATAAGAACAGACTGTGCCATACAAACATATCAGTTATAGTCTAAATAGTTCATAAATCAATGCTATGTTAATTCTCTTGACTACTTTAAGACCCTTCCTATCATGCATTTTCAAGACAGTATAAGGAGCTCAACTTCAACAATATACCACTTCAAACTACACTAAACTGGTCTCTGAGTTCACATAAACAGGCTCCTACCCGTTTTATCCCTTTTTGGACCTTTTTGTCCCTTTTTTCAACAACAAAAACCAATTCCCTCCCCCTCATATGCACCATTGCCCACCCGGAACTCCACTCATGGGCGTCTGGTGTAGTTGGTTATCACATGCGCTTAGCATGCGCGAGGTCCCCGGTTCGATTCCGGTGTCGTCCAGGAGAGTTGTCGCGCAGCGATGACTTGTTTTTTTGTCTTATATTGGCCTATATCTCTCTGTTCTGTCGTCTTGAAACATCACCACTTGAAGGAGGTTGACTGTGAACTTTAATTTTGAGTAGGGAAAAGCAAGTACTGTAGAAAGAAAAGACAAAATTACATACAAATCTACAGTCCGTACTAAATACAATATCACACGCTCATACTGGCATCTACTCTACATTACTAGTACATACCGGTACTTGTACAAGTACAGGTTTTTGTTTTTGTTTTTGTTTTTTCGTTTCCATTTTTAATGCTTCATCATTTTATTCATAAATATCAACTATAAGTCGCCTTGAATCTGGTTCCGGCACTGTAGACACACTGTTTCATGGACAGAGTGACTTCGTTGAGAATCTGGAGCGCTTGGTTGCCGTCTTCAGAGGTAGGTGCGAGCAACAGTGTCTTCTGAATATCATCAGACATGACATGAAGAGCCACTCGAGTCTCAAACTGACTACCTGAATCAACAGCCTTACTCATATTAGACACTCCATTGGCCAATTCAAGAACATCCACTTGCTCAGAAGACGACTGCTTGAATCGGGCGTAATCAAGGTACACTTTTCCTCCGTTTTTCCAGGTCGAAATGTGACGTTCAGGGTTAGGGAACTGTGTAATGACCTTCTCCAGTTCCTTGGTCTGTCCCTTGATGACTGCTTGAGGAGCCACATCCTTGAGAACAGTGGCATTGGCGTCATTGTACAGTTCAGCGTCCAGCAGAAACTTGACTTCATCCATAGGTCGGTTTTCGTACCGTGCTAGAAGCGCTTCCGACTCTGAAATGAGCTTGGGTTCGATCCTGTAACTGGCCAGATCCAGTTTTCTCAAAACGATAATGTTTCGAGCAACAAACCGAGTAATGGCCTGAGCGTAAGCCGAATCAGATACCAGGAAACCTAGCACTAGAAGAGCATGTTCAACCTGACCCATGGACTCCAGTTGAGCAGCGTACTGAAGAGTGAGTCTATCAGCAGTATCAGGGGCCTCTTTGGCATGCCCCTGGAGAAAGAAGGCACAGAGAACCCAAGGAACAGCGGTATCAAAGGCCTTACCCGTGAGTGTCTGTTCGAGATTGTACTTTCCAGCATACAATCTGAGTAGACGGAGATCCCAGTCTGAAGAAGAAGACTGGATTTGGTCAATAGAAGCACTGATATCCTTGTTTCGGCCAAACCAAAGTCGTAGACCAAACTCTCTCAGCCAATCCAGCTTTCGAGCCTTGCAAACAACGTCGATATTGCCTGCTGCAAGTTGGTAAACCTGCTGAGTGTACTCTGGAACAAGATCCATGGCGTTAGTACTCTGCCAATGGTCTAGTTGAGCCTGGGCATCTTGCTGAGCAGAAGAAGAAGATCCCATCATGGAAATAACCACTCCTAGATGAACATTGTTGGTCTTAAGACAAGCAGCACAAGCTTCTTCGACTCGATTGCCTGTTAACAAGGTAACAATGTTCTCAGTAGCGTTATCCCCCAGTTCACCCTGGACCTGTTGATAGACGGCCTTCTCAGTCCATTGAGAAAGACGCTGTTTTCTGAGAGAAGCCTCCAATTGTCTAGCTTGAGAAGCGTCCACAGGAGCAGATCCAATGTACTCTGGAAGACCTAGCGAAGTGGAAGACTGGAACAGAATGGAAGCCAGAGAATAAACTGTTCCTTTGAGCTCCGCATCGGCAGGAACAGAGTCCAAAGAGTACCGAGGACATCCGTTGTTTCTGTCTGAAACGGTCATATCAGCTTTAACAGAGCCCAGAAAGCCGTCATCTTGAGCATTCTCGGTGAAATGACATAGTTGACTGACAGATTCAATGGTGAGATCTTTATGGGGGAGTTTGACGGCCAGTTCTCCATTAGGTTGAAAGATTGCTAGAGACGAGTTGTCGACAGCAGACGAGTAAGAAGGAAGACGCAATTTGGCAGCAGCCTTGTTGTACTCCTCTTCAGCAACATTGACGAGCGTGTTGGTGAACAGCAAGTTGTCCAGATTCACCGTCTTATCAATCTTGACAATCTCCTTGGACCCATTACTAGCCACAACATCAACCAAACCCTTACCCTTGATATCCACAAACAAGGGGGAACCAGCTTGAGCAGAGTAATTCAGCTGAGTCAGCCAGTTGTGCGAAATAGGCCGTTGATGCTGGTCAATGTTAACCACCGCGAATTCCTGTCTAAAGTCTTCATAAGACGATTCTTCAGATTCAGGAGTTTCCGGAGACATCTCTTGGTCTGAATCCTCCTCCTCCTCCTCCAAGTCGTCCTCCAGCTCCTCTTCCTCCTCATCCATATCTTCATCTTCACCTTCGTAGTCGTCGTCGTACTCGTCCGATTCAGATTCAGGAGCTGTCCAAGCCCATCCTCCAGGTACTGCTCTTTGGCTGCGAGCGGGGGGTCTAGCAGGAGCTCTAGAAGGCTGGGGAGCTCTAGAAGGAGCTCTATCAGACTGTGTAGATGCCTGAGAAGCTCTAGACTGTGTAGACGTCTTGGGAGCCTCTCTAGTCACCCTAGGAGCCTCTCTAGTCTGCACGGGAGGAGCCTGAGTATACGGTTTCTGACTGTGAGCTCCTCGAATGACGCTGTCCTGGTCCACGTGATCTTCCTCCTCCTCCTTCTCCTCTTCCTTCTCTTCCTCCATGTCCTCCCCCTCTTCTCCGTTGTCCTCCTCATCTGTGGAATCAGGAACTCCCCAGCGAGAAAAATGAGGAACCTGGAAAACCCACACTCCCGAGGCCGGATCGTAGGATAAATGCTTGCCGTCCTTGCTCTCAATGCTCTTTTGAAGCTGCTGTCTATGTCGGATCACCCGGGGGTTGGTAGGATCCACCAGCTTGTTGCCTCGTTTATCTGTTTTGGCCACATGTTCTAGAGTGATGACTGCTGGTTTATTAAGACCCTGGCCAAGAGGAGGTTTGTTGGAGTCATCGGCATAAACAACCACAGCTCTTAGTGAGAAGATGACGAGAAAACCGAGAATAGAGTCCAAATCGGTAGTAGACAAATCCACAGTTCCTGGCCAACTGATGTATCCATAATTCTTTCGACCAATATTCAATCCTTCCACATTTTTGAGCTGTTCAGAGGTGTATCCCTTTAGAGTATCCAACGAAGGGTACATCCAGTAATCCGAGGGGAGTTTTGGCTGACCATTAGTAGTAGTATCTGAATCAGTCATACCACTCAACCGTCCCTCCCGAGTAGTAATGGGACCGTTGAAACGATGATTATTCACGGGATAAGGAGCCATGGACATGTTGGCAGTAGTATCGACCGTCATATCATACGTCATGTTGCCAATCGTCCTATTACTCTTGGCAGGAGTGGCATATAAAGACGTTTCATCCAGAATGGAGTTTTCAACCCTGAGAGAAACATCTCCATTCGTCAAATTCAGATTCCGACGACGAGCTCGACCCATGGGAGGAGCGTCGCCAAAGAGTATATCTGCGGGTTCTCGTTTCCGTTCAATCACAAGCTTTCTAATATCAGGATTGTACGTTTTGTGACGAGCTGCTCCGCCAGCAGAAGAAGCGCTTCCAACCAACGAAATGTTGCTCAAAAGCGACCGATTGACCGTCACGTCGCCGAGAATGGACGCGTCGAGGTTCGCGGACCGGTTGGCACGTGACAGGCTCGAATTGGACGAGGTATTGGCAAACGAAGACGAAAAACTCGAGTTGCTACCGTGAGCCGATTGAGGTTTGGCAATTCGGCCGGAATTGGCAGATCGGACTCCGCGACCATAATAGGGGTTGGCACGTGGCTGTTTGGTGGGCGAACGCGCACCCAACGGTCTGTATCCACTGAGATTGGATGACATTTGGGGTGTAGTTATGTTTGGTGTGATGTTTTGATGCGATGTACGAATTTATTTGGGTTCGGTAGGGTAACGAAACTGAGTTAACAATGGGTGTGTTTTTGGGGGGTTAGACATGGGTTAGGGATATGGGAGTTGCACTGTTAGAATGCTTAGAGTCTGCTGAACACTTTGCACTCTTCAGAATTCGTTTTGGATGGTTACTCGCCCCTCTAGATGGACCCCCTTCACATTGCGATATGCACGGTTTGAGGCTGCACAGCAAAGAGTGCATAGTTGGGAGTTAGTTGTGGGAACTAAGGGGGGGATACGTTGGGAGTTGGGAGTGGAAGTAGGGAGGGGGCATTGAGGCAACTGTGGGAGGTATAGGTCAAGTAAATCTAAGTATAATGAGAGGTGGAATGTAAGAATAGAGGTCCAACTAAAATGGTGGATAGTCCATGTTTTGTCAAATAAATCAGACAGGTGAATTAATTGAGCCTTTATGAGCACCCTGGAGCTCTTTGACTCCCTTAGATATCACTTCTTTACTCACTTCAGGTCATCTGAAGCACAGTGTAATGGGAGGTGGAGCAGGGAAATAAGGACCCATAGAAAGTGAGTATTTGTCCGTTTTTCTTTGAATGAACACTACAGATCGGCTAATTGAGCTTTTCTGAACACATCTACCCTTTTTATTCAGCTCAAATCGCTTTTTATCACCCCCTTCAGGTCATCTAAAGCTGAATATGATAGAGGGTAGAAATAGAAGTCGACCTATAGTGAGAACTTGACCGTATTTATCTGTATAAATAAGACAGTCGACTAATTGAGCTGTTCTAAACACTCTGGTGTTCCATATAAATATATGGGTTGCGCCGGTTGTGACAGGTGTCTCTCCGACTATTCGGAAAAGACTCTTAACCTGTCACAATCCACATGTCACCTTTAAAATTGTGCTTGTGTTGTGTGACACAAATCAAAACTTGGATTGTGTCGTAAACCTCCCCTGCCTCGCTCGACACCACAGACTCTCCCCCTCCACTCCGGCCGTGTTGGAGACAGAACATGATTGCGTCCGCCGCTTTGGAAGTGGAGGGGTTGTGTGTGGTGTAGGGAAGAAGGAGAAGGAAGCAACTACAAGCAAAGTAAAGATACAAGTATGATATGTATGTACTGGTACTCTATATTGGTATACCTTATATTAGGAAAGTGAGTAAGCAACTAGTGGATGTAGGAGTAGACAAATGAGACATCTAAGACGTGATTCTACCGAGCCCTTGTGCTGCCCCCATTACAAGTAAATCCTTAGATCGCCTTTCCCTTTCTAGTACCGGTTCTGTAGCACATCTGGTCGATGTGGTGTGGTAGGAGTACTCCGTACTGTACGTAAGTTACATCAACTAAATATCAATTAATAAACTTTATGTTTTCAACAGAGGCTCATGTTGAACATTATGGTCAGAACCACTTCTATATCACTCACTGGAGGGCGTCTTCACTGGAGGGCGTTCCGATAACCAACTCCTGTGACTGATACGAGGTACTGTACGAGTATTGTACGAGTACTGTACTTGAAAGTCTTTCCCTGGTGAGCTGAAGAGGTAGTTATCAGTACCAGGTACCATGACCGATCTAAAGGTACAGGCTCACCCCAAGAGGAAGAAAGACGACGGGAAAAGTCGAATTGCCAAAATCCAGACAAAAAAGGAAGACAAGAAGAACAAAAAGGCCGGAAGTGATTTGCTTCAGGGAACTCTAGAAACTCTTGGAGAGAAGGACAAAGTTGATGTAGAAGTGGGTGACTGTGATCAGGTCGAGGAACATGATCTGGTCGAAGAACTATCTACGTCCAATGGCAATTCTCCCACAGGAGGGTCCGAGGTAAGAGACATAAGCGAGTCAGTTTCTTCAGTGTCGTCTCCTGATCTGGATGTACCTGCACCAACACATACTGATCCAGCACTGACTGATCCAGCAACACTGACTGATCCTGTGGTTGATCGTTCATCTCCTTCTCCAGTGGTTGATCGTTCTGATCGTTCTGATCGTTCTGCTCGTTCCGCTCACTGTGATCATCCTGCTGGTTGTAATCGTTATGATTGCTACTATCAATATATCATGAGTCAACGCTTCCCCTTTAACGAACCAAACGCGAATCAACAGCTCTTCTATATCCCTCCAGGGTTCGATTGTATGGTGCAAAGTCACTGGCGAGTGATTAATGTTCCGGGGACTTCTGCTCGACATCCAGATTCCGAACCCTGCGAGTTACCCGCGGCAATTGTACCCAACTTTTCCCCCTCACGTGGTTCCCGGCTGGTGTATACTGATGGCGGAGGTCGAGTCATACGCCCAGCTCAAGAAAGACCAACGCTTTATGAAATAGTCAAGCCTGGAGATGTGAACTACGAAGGAAGTTGACGTCATGCCAAAGGTACCTTACAGCTGTATCATGATGGTGGATAGTCCATATTTGGCGATAAAAAACGAGTCAGGCTGACTAATTGAGCCTTTATGATCATCCTTGAGCCTTTTTACTCTCACATATCATTTCCTCAACCTCTTCAGGTCATCTAAAGATGAGTATAGAGGGAGGTACGGCTGAGACTTAGATACCAGTCTAAGACGATTGTTTGACTGTTTGAAACCAAATAAACCAGTAATATCTATTAATTGATTGATTCTGAATAGATCTAACTTCTTTTTTTTCTCTCAAATGACTTTTTATTATCAACTTCAAGTCGACTAAAGCACAGTATACTGAGAGATGGAACAATAGTATAGAGCTATCTCTAAAAAGACCAACTGTCCATTTTTTAGTAAACAAAGACGTCGTATCGATCAATTAGGTTGTTTTAAATACCCCTGACCTGTTGTAGGAGGTCCACTGGCAGTCTTTATAACATTTCAAGTAGAGTGTCTATAACACAGTTTTGTCTATTTTTGAAGACAATCAGTAAAGACTAGCTAGTATATCGTACAAATAGTTGACTATTGAAAATATCTCCTTCCCTCGGGACTGGGTTTTATCGACAATTGCATCAGATTATCACTTTCAAATTTGAAGCTACCACCAGTACAAGTATATGTTCTATTGTCGGATTAGAGAGTATAGACTAGTGATGCACTATACTGTAACAATTATAACGACCACTGAAATCGTTAAAGTACTCCTATTCACTCATTAATGGATTTTACATAGAATACATCTCTCGTATTGTTACATGTTATTCTTCAGTATCATATTCAAGTTTCTCTGTTAAAAGTAATGAGTTCCAGTAACACAACTGGTATGGACAATATGGTGTACAGCATGTTCTATATATGATTGATCCTCTAAAGGTAGACTCGACAGCCATTCAGTATACAATACAGTAACAGTCAACTACCGGTGCAGTGACTGCAATAGACGGACTACTTGCAAGCAACAGTTCTTTTCAATGTACATCTCTCAAATGTGAGCCCCTTGGGTACGATATTTGTGGGGTTCTCTGGGCCTCTCTTTATTCCATAATCTCGGCCCCAATTAGATGAACCTCTTGTCAGAGTTGGAATTACACTCTGAATAATGCTTCCCACTTATCATCTCCATCTTCTGACAACGACAACCATCTGTAGAATAGTGTAGCTCCTTCAAACTATCGTACTTGTACAATAGCCCAGAAAACTCTTTCCATTCCAGACTTCACACACTATCTTTATGACCACAGTCTTAGTAGAGGTGGAGATACCATAATGACTGTTAATGGTCTCCCTCATTATAGAATAAACAAACTGACATCTCAATTGAGTGAAAAGAAAATGTTTTAACCGTCTTGTCTTTTCCACTTCTATTGACATTGACGTCTCTACTGGTACCGGTACTTCCTACTGTAGCCCATAGTAATGGATATACAGATCAAGGAAATGTGTAGACATACTTCAGAAGATGAGTCTCTTTGAACTGGAATATGTTCTACAAGTACCGAAGACTACAACCGCGTCCATGACTGTGTTTCTAACCTTCTGAGAGTTCTTTGATTCCTTCACATCTTTTCATTTCACCCACTTCAAGTCGACTATGGCACCGTAAAATGAAAGGTAGAACATAAGAGTAAAGACTCACAAAAAATGGCATATTATCAATCTTTTAGTAGACAAACAGGTTAGATCGATCAAATGACCGATTTTAAGTCATTCCATACCCCTCAAATTGTCTCAAATCACTTTTTACCACTCCCTTCAAGTCAGCTAAAGGTGTATGTATGGTGGTAACACAACGAAGAACTAGATACCCAGCTGAAATGATCAATAGCCCACTTTCAACCAAATAAACTTGACAGATCAATCAATTGATCCGTTTTGAACATCCTTTGTTGTTCTAGATCTCTTAAATATGTATTTATCACCCACTTCAGTAAAATGAGAAGTATTGATGAGGGATAGATACCAGTCTAACATGACCGATTTTCCGTTTTCAGCCAAATAAACAAGACCGGTCGCTTAATTGACTCATTTGGAACACTCCCATATGCTTCATATCTCTCAAATAGCACTGCTTCACCCTCTTCAAGTCAACTAATCGTAAGTATACTGAGAGGTGAACAGAGACTTGCAGTTTAGATTGGTTAGTAGTCGAAATTTCACCAAAAGAACAACTCAGATCGATGAGTTGACTCACTCTTAACACCCCAGATCTATTCAAAACTCTCAAATCACTTTTTCCACCCACTTTACGTCCCAAGTAAGTCATCTAAAGCAAAGTAGGAAAGCAATGAACTAGGGATTCATTTAACATGATAAGTAGCCTGTTTTCAACCAAACAAACTAGTCCAGCTGATCAATTGAGCAATTTTGATAGTTTCTGACCTCTTTAGATCTGTCAGGTATCTTTTTATGGGCCACTTTACCTCGTCAGGTCAACTAGCTAAAGCTCAGTATAATGAGGTCCAACATGGAAATGGAGACCCGACTGAAATGCTAAATAGATCGTTTTTCGCCAAACAAAGAAGTTGTATTGACTAATTGACTCATTTTAAACACTTTGGACCTTCTCAAATATCTCCAAATACTTTTCTTCATTTTTCACCCACTTCAGCTTGTTACATCAACTAAAGCTAAGTGGAGCAATGCAGAGACATATAGACCCCTCTGGAATGATGGATAACACTTTTTTCACCAAATAAACTAGTTTTCTAAATCAATTGACTCATGATTAACATCCCTGACCACTTCAAACTGCTTCAAATGTCATTACCTCACTTATTCCAAGTCAACAAAAGCTACCGGTAGGGCAGAGAAATAGAGACCCCTCTAAAGTGATAAAGAGCCGGTTTTTTATCAAATAAACTAGCTGTTCCAATCAATTGACCGATTCTAAACCACCCAAATCTCTTTAAATGTCTCCAATGTCTTTTTACCACCCTAGATACCTCGTCAAGTCAACTCTGATGGTGAGTATACTGAGAGGTAGACCATAACAGTAGAGACCCCTCTAAAGAAATTGATAACCCTTATTACACCTAATAAACTAGATATACCAGCTAATTGACCGATTCTGAGTTATTCTATACCCTTAAAAGTGCCACAACTCATTTTATTCACCCAATTCTAGTCAACTAAGTTGTATGTATAATGGTAGTAGAACGTAGGAGTAGATACCCCTCTAGAACGATTAATATCCCAAATTTGACCAAATAAACTACTCCCATCAACTAATTGACTCATTCTGAGTCATCCAGTCTTCTCAAAAGTGCTGCAACTCATTTCTCCCACTTTACCCATCTCATCTCCACTCCTTCCCCCCTGCTTCATCCCCCACTCTCCCCACAACGTTGTAACGGCTTTTTTGAGCGACTTGAACGGTCCAGAGTGGCGTGATACCCCGCAAAAAGTGGGATATTATCAATGAGCACTTTTCCGAGCTTTTTTGGAACTTTTTCGATCAAATTTGAGCGAAATTGATTGCATATATTTTTCACAGTCATCAAACCGTCTCCTATACCCCGCCATATTAAGGAGCACAAGAAGAGACAAACAATGAGCAATATGAGAGAGAATAAAACCCCGAAACGAAGAAATAAACGATAAACAAACGACTCTGGTCCTTTTGATCCGATTGGCTGGGGAATTTGAGTAATATAGAGCTCAATATGGGGGTCCACAAAGTTCTACTATAACATACTCTTAACCTGTCCAACGCCATAACTTGTAAACGTCACTGCTTAAACGCCACTCAACAAAACGAACACGGCAACTACCAGTATGTGCTGGATGACGTCATTCTCCACTTCCCTTACCCTTCTCCAGGTTTCACTTTCTGTTTGACTTTTTTTTGCCACTCAACGCTTGGAGATACCACGCTAAGATAAGCGATAACGTTGACTTTTAGAGAGTTAATAGGAGCTAGTGGAGAAGCATGTGAAAGTGAATAAAAGTGGAGAAGTGTGGGGTAACCACGGATACGGGTTCAACAGATTCAACGTTGCTTAGTCAGCAGAAATACGTGTTCTGTAAGCAACGTACTTTTTCTGTCTCATCGCAAGATTTCACCTTTTACGTGCTCTGTCTTAGCTTTTAGGGAACTTCTGCAGAGTCATTGCTGGTGCAGGGGTGGAGGTTAACAGGTGATATAAGCGTGCTACGGGAATTCTGAAGAGTGCATTTTGTTCCTGGAGATGAGACAAGCATTTTGGTACTTTCAGATCAACAATATCTCTATTATTTCGTCTGATAGGTTTGACATCTATAACTCCTCCACTCAACATTAAGGTGCCGAGACAGATGACCATGGAACCTTGGATATGTTGAGCTGTCAAGAGACAAAGTGAACATACTAGGTCACGTGACCCGAGCTTAGTATATGGGTTGTTTAGTAAGCAGGGCTACGGTTTTTCTTTGGTTGGTTTCGTCTCATTATCGTTCTCCTTTAGCTGGTTTCGTCTCATCATCGTTAATCTCCTATGCACTGTGGGGTTGATTTTCGGTGGAATATTTCCCATTTTAGAGTATTAATTTTCGATAATATTTCTAATGTCTCCATATTCCGTCCAAATAATAATCTGCACTCTCTACCTGACTAAGCGAATTGTGGGGAATGTAGACGGTTATATATGGATCTGTTTTGATCATTTGCGATGCACTTCTCTCTCCAAGTGTAGCCTCGGTTCGGAACATCTCTGATGTCGGTCCAAAGTCGGCGTCGGCGTAAAAGCACGGAAAAATTGCGAAAACGAAAAAAAAAAGGAAACAAAAAAAAACAACAACCGAAACACGGATATTTGCAGGTGGGATGCTGGAGTGAGACAGGTTAAGTGGAGGGGGGAATAAAAAAAGGGGAGAAAACTACCTGGTACAAGTAAGAGAACAATTGAGGACGAAAATAGAGGAAAATGGAGATTAATAGAAGAGAATACTGCGGTCAGGTTGTATCGTCAGTGTTGCATAGCCTGATACTGTACACTTGGCGAGCAATGTGCAGGACATTGTGTGCTGCTCGTTCTTAGCCCTTGCGCGGTAAGCGATGCAACTAGTGCATACGAGAAAGGCGGGAGATGAGGTCGGAAGTGCAGTGCAACGAGTGCAGAATGGACGAGAGAGATACATGGTCGTCTTTTTTTGTTGTTTGTTTTTGAAGTCATATTTGTAATGGTTCTTTTTCTCTATGGGTTGTCATGGTCCATCACCCTACCCTCATTTTAAGCTACAATACGAGGACTAAGATACCTGTCCGACTAAGAGCGTAGAACAGGATACCGTAGCGTACAGGGGTGTTAGTGAAGTAGGGCCAGTTGCGGAAGATAACAGTGACGTTCAATATGTCAATTGTTTTGACGTGGAATATTGACGTCAACTCTTGTCGTATACTCATGCCACTTTACAGTATCGTACATGTTCCGCATTGGTCTCGCTTGTTCTTTCTCCTTGTCTGGACAATAGCTAACATACAGTAGAGACAGACAAGACATGAAGAAAAGACAGACATACAAGACATACAAGACATTGTACCGAGGTAAAGCGTTGGTACTATGAGTATAGTGCTAGAGAACCGTATGTACCCGCTCCCTGCCCTACCCTAGTCTACCCTGCCCCTACCCTAGTCTACCGTATACCTGTCTACCAGGTTGGTAGTCTCCATCTAGTGGTATACTCTAGACTACCGTCGAACGGCGCTAGCATACATGAATAGGTAGGGTTAGGAACGGGACAAGAAAAGACAAGAGGATAGAACAAGACAGGAAAGTACCGGTGCTGAACGGGTAATAAAATAAAATAAAATACCAAAACCCGAATCTGTTCAATTGTGGATCGCTATCGTACACAGTGGATCCGTTTACTTGGTATTGTACGATATTGTTGTAGTGACGTCTCTCTGTCATGACTTGCCCTCTTCGTTCTACATTAGACCCTACCATACTGTAGCTAGCTCTTCTCTGCCACAAACGTGCATCTATGATACTGCACTCACTGCTCCATTGACACAACACTTCAATTGCACTCCCACTTCCTTCCTCCCCGGATTGGCGTCACATGCCGAGTCTAGTTCCGATTCGGTTTAGCATTATGTTGAGTGTTAGAGACACGACAGGGATAAGCTAGACATACAAGTAAGAGTGGAACTACGATAGACTGTGACGGCTAGCCACACTGGTAGAACGAAATCACACACCAGTAGCCAAGCCTATCTGACTCTCTCCTCAGTATGCATCTCCCACATCCGCTTTGGTCACCTCATCTGCTGTACACTTCTCACTATTGTCTATGACAAGGTTAATGAGATGAGGGATGGAGAGACGAGAGACATGAGAAGGGAAGAAAAGTGATGGCGAAGAAGAAGAAAAAGAAAACCCAGAATTTGCCCTTACCTTCAAGTACCTGATACGTCCCCAATAACATCTCCCTGGTAACCGATTGACCTATCAATCCCCCCTCATCACATGAACACTCATCACCCCTCACTTTAGCCTGCCCCAAATATTACACTTTGAAAGCGCACGACAAACGCATTCCCCACCTTGAAGACCAGCCTTACGCCAAGGGTATGTACCGAGGTAGGAGGGCCAGGAAGAGGTATAAGGGGTGGTATTTTTGGTGGTGCACGTGAATCCCACCACGCGGGCCTAGCCCGCTAGCCCTAACCCTACCCTGCTACCCTAGTCCAACGCACTTTGTCCCGTTTCTGTAGCTAACCGTCTCGTCCAAGTGATCAGCAGATAGCATCCCCAACAATTTTCCCAAACCTAGACGCACTTGCAAACCTAAACCAGCACCACACGGAGTATATACAAAGGTCCAGTGCTGCTCTTCTTCCCCCAGATTCAACTACCTAGTATTCAGTGAGTGTGCAAGGTGGCGACGGCGATAACGATGGTGGACTGTGGGCATTGAGCATGAGCATTGGAGCTAGGGGACGGGTAGGAGAGCTGACAATCTGTGCGACTCTCCTGCACCTTTACTCAACAGTTCCAGGACACTTGCTATGTGTGAGATTGAGAGTGTGGTGTGGTGGGCGAATTCGGGGTGTGTGACGTGGTTTTGGGTGAGGTGGCATTGGTGGCATTATGATGACTTTGGGATGTGGCTTTTTGATGTGGACTTGGGTTGACCTTATAGCTTCCCATTTGCTCGTTTTTTGTCTTTAGGTACTCTCCCACCACCACGTTGCTGTCACTTGCCACTGACCTTATCTCTTTATGCCTCACTGTGCATGCACAACACCTCAATTTTAGCAACACTCGACCCTCTACCTTACAACAACGTACTCTACTAACTAAGAATGGTCGGATACACAATTTCCTCAAAGCCCGTGTCGGTGGAGGTGGGCCCCGCCAAGCCTGGCGAGACCGCGCCCCGACGAAACGTGTGCGCCAAAGACGCCCCCATCGTCTTCCCGGACAACGACTCGTCGCTCACCACCGTGTACAAGCTCTTCAAAAAGTACGCCGAAATCAACAGCGAGCGAAAGGCCATGGGATGGCGAGACACGATTGACATCCACGTGGAAACCAAGCAGGTGACCAAGGTGGTGGACGGCGTGGAAAAGAAGGTGCCCAAGGAGTGGAAGTACTTTGAGCTGGGCCCCTACAAGTGGCTCTCGTACAAGGAGGCCCTCAAGCTGGTCCATGACTATGGTGCCGGTCTGCGACACTTGGGAATCAAGCCCAAGGAGAAGATGCACATTTACGCCCAGACTTCCCACCGATGGATGCTGTCTGGCCTTGCCTCTCTGTCCCAGGGTATCCCCATTGTCACTGCCTACGACACTCTTGGAGAGGAGGGTCTGACCCGATCGCTCCAGGAAACCAACTCGGTGGTCATGTTCACCGACAAGGCTCTGCTGAGCTCTCTCAAGGTGTCGCTCAAGAAGGGCACCGATCTGCGGATTCTCATTCATGGAGGAGACCTGACGCCCGACGACAAGAAGGCCGGCTCCTCCGAGATTGACGCCATCAAGGAAATTGTCCCTGATATCAAGATTTACACCATGGACGAGGTTGTTGCTCTGGGCCGAGAGCACCCCCATCCCGTTGAGGAGGTTGACTACGAAGACCTCGCCTTCATCATGTACACTTCTGGATCCACCGGAGTGCCCAAGGGTGTGGTGCTGCAGCACAAGCAGATTCTGGCTTCCGTGGCCGGAGTCACCAAGATTATCGACCGGTCGCTCATCAACCACAACGACCGTCTTCTCAACTTCCTGCCCCTCGCACACATTTTCGAGTTTGTGTTTGAAATGGTCACCTTCTGGTGGGGTGCCTCTCTGGGTTACGGAACCGTCAAGACCATCTCCGATCTGTCCATGAAGAACTGTAAGGGAGATATCCGGGAGCTCAAGCCCACCATTATGGTTGGTGTCCCCGCCGTCTGGGAGCCCATGCGAAAGGGTATTCTTGGCAAGATCAAGGAGCTGTCTCCCATCATGCAGAAGGTCTTCTGGGCCTCTTTTGCCGCCAAGCAGCGTCTCGACGAAAACGGACTCCCCGGAGGCTCCATTCTCGACTCGCTCATCTTCAAGAAGGTCAAGGACGCCACCGGAGGCTGTCTGCGATACGTCTGCAACGGAGGTGCCCCCGTGTCTGTCGACACCCAGAAGTTCATCACGACTCTGATCTGCCCCATGCTCATTGGCTGCGGTCTGACCGAAACCACCGCCAACACCACCATCATGTCTCCTCGATCGTACGCCTTTGGCACCATTGGCGAACCCACTGCCGCAGTGACTCTCAAGCTCATTGACGTGCCCGAGGCCGGCTACTTTGCCGAAAACAACCAGGGCGAGCTGTGCATCAAGGGCGGCGTTGTCATGAAGGAGTACTACAAGAACGAGGAGGAGACCAAGAAGGCCTTCTCTGACGACGGATACTTCCTCACTGGAGATATCGCCGAGTGGACCCCCAACGGCCAGCTCAAGATTATCGACCGACGAAAGAACCTGGTCAAGACGCAGAACGGAGAGTACATTGCTCTGGAGAAGCTCGAGACGCAGTACCGATCGTCGTCGTACGTGGCCAACCTGTGCGTGTACGCCGACCAGAACCGGGTCAAGCCCATTGCTCTGGTCATCCCCAACGAGGGCCCCACCAAGAAGCTGGCTGCCAGCTTGGGCGTTGACGCCGACGACTGGGACGCTCTGTGCGCCAACAAAAAGGTGATCAAGGCCGTCAACAAGGACATGCTCGACACTGGCCGTCAGCTCGGTCTGTCCGGCATTGAGCTGCTGCAGGGCATTGTGCTGCTGCCCGGCGAGTGGACCCCCCAGAACAACTACCTGACTGCCGCCCAGAAGCTCAACCGAAAGAAGATTGTGGATGATAACAAGAAGGAAATTGATGCGTGCTACCAGCAGTCTTAAGAGGGTCCTGCCGTCTGACAGTTTTGCATATCTTTTTATATATATTTCAGTAATGTATGTGTTTTACGAGAGAAGGGAGAGTAGTAAAGAAGGAAGAAAGAATGAAGAAAGAATGAAGAAAGAATGAAGAGAGAACGAGAAAAAAAACGAAGCAAGAAATCAGGAAGTCCGTCCCTGGTATCGTAACAGAGCAATGTGTTTTCAGTGTATACGTGGGTGAGACATGTGCCTGAGAAGTGCATAATCCGAGTGCATGAAAAGAAGATAGAAAAAGATGGGGAAAAAGAAAGAAGTGGAACGGGAAAAATGGTGGAATAGTGGTGGATAGGTTATGAGTTGAGTGGTGATAGTGCTGGAGAATACAATAGATTGCTTAGTCAGCAAGAACAAATGGCCAAAAAAGGGAAGATGGCAAAAAAAAAAAAAAAAAAAAAAAAAAAAAAAGGAGCAAAAACCAAGCTTACTTTTAGGAACAACAACAACTAGGGATCATAAGTCATCCTGGTACTGTACCCTGGTTCTTGTAAAGGTTGTTGTACGTTCTTTTGGGTATAATTATTGATTAGTATATCTATGTTCTAGTTAGTCGTTTGACGGTGTGTAGGAGGTAGAGAAGAGGCAGAAACCGAAGTATAGCAAAAGGGAAGATCAGAAACCGAAGATCAGACACGTTTAGAGCTCGATGACTAACGTTTCCATAGTCTCTTTGGTTCATCTTCTCAGTTAAGGCGTTGTCTCAACTTAATTAGTTGTACTTAAGGGGATCACCTTCTCAGAGAACCACTCAGGCGTTATCTTCTCAAGAATCCAACTACAATCTCGTTGAATCTGCTGGGTTGGTCCATGTACAGCTGATGGCCTGCTCCCGGGACAACATGCACTTCCGCCTGTCCTCCCGCTCTCTTGATTCGTCGAGCACTTTCATGGCCTCCATTAACATCCACCCAGTCATTGGATCCATATACCCAAGTGGTTGAGATACCCAGTTCTCCGAGTTTATGGACTCGTTCAACCAGAGGACGTCTAGGAACAGCTCCAGGAGCCAGCAGGTAATTCAAACAGAATTCTCCTGACCCTTTTCGTCGAAAGATCTCATAAGTGTATCTATGCATGGCCTTACTCTCTTCTTCAGAGGTATGGTTGTCTACTGGGAACCGTCTAGAGGTCCATCCAGACACGAATCTGGGTCCTAGAGGTCCCGTTTGACGCACAAGAGCAAACGGCGAAAAGTTGAGTTCCCAGCCGATTTTGAACCACAGTGGAATCTTGGGAATCTTGGATTCGGCAGTGGTGAAAGTAGGGTTGGTGTCAATAGACGATTGTGAGATATCAGACAGGGAAGCTGTTTTGGAAGAGAGTTTTCCTTTATCAGATTTGGCGTTTGACGTCTCCTTGTTGTCTCTGGCCTCCTTAAAGTGCATTCCAGTATGAGAAACAGCTGCTGGAGAAGCCAGGACAATCTTGTCAATATGTCCTGGGTACTTGACAGCATACTCTGAAATGAGATAAGCACCTAGAGAATGAGCAACTACGCTGAATTTCTCAATGCCCTTTTTCTGTCTCCATTCTTCAATGGAATCCAGAAAAAAGTTTTCGGCTATCGTCACCTGTTCATCCCACTTTTTGAACAGCAAAGTTCGAGGATCAGATCTGATATGGAACGAAGGTCGAGAACTCAACCCGTACCCTAACAGGTCTAGGGCATGGATCTGAGAATTGGGGATTTTGGATAAAGCGTTGAAGTTGCGGAAAAAGAACCCCAACCCTGCCCCATACCCGTGCAGAACCAGAATGTGATGGGTATCCTTGTCTGCAACAGAAGACCCATCTTTCCTATACTGACTGATTTCAAACTCGTTAATGAACTCGTCTCCACTAACAGGAGTCCGAATAACACGTCCTTCACGGTAAAGGTCCTCGGAAACGCCTCCGGAAAGAGTACGAGACACTACAGACTGAGTCTCTCTTTTAGGATAGAATGGCATCATAGACAGCACTGCATCTTGAGCAGAATCGCCCTTTTCGTCCCGTTCACGCCACTGCTGGAAAGATTCAGAGTAACTCAACGGGAACAGGTTGTTGAAGATCTTTGACAGAGGAATTCCAGCCGGTGGAGTCGGAGGTCTGAACTTTTTGCTGGATCCATCTTGGCTGGAGGAGGCAGAAGCGGTATGCTGGCTTCGATAGTGCACAGAAACACGAACCGACGCCAGAGCCGTCTCCGCCGCGCCGAGAGCTCTCTTTTGACAGGCGGCAAGGGTCATTTTGGGCTGGTGGAAGGGAAGACGGAGGGTCTGGCGGGTTGTGGAGAGTGTAGTATGAAAGATGCACTTTAGCATGCACCAAAAAGTGTAAAAAGGTTATTTTTGTATGGTTGTGGGAATATAGAGGAGGATAGAGTTGGCCAATAGGAGGAGAGTATTGGGGGTGTGAGTGGATTATGAAGGGGGTTAAAAAGGGGTTACAAGGATGTGTTTTAGTTTGTTGGGTTCGTGGCAACCGTCTCTCTCACATTGTGTAATCAAATCCCCTCCACCTCGCTTACTCATCAACTTATCCTTCTCTCAACTCCAACAGCAATCAAAAGCTCAACATGGCAAACGTGCCTAAATGTTGCACTCGAGATCGGGTATGGGAAATTGGAGCAAGAACGTGACCAGTCACGTGACCTGCGCGTGACCAACTAAGAGAGGGGGTGTAAGAGGGGGATTTTTGTTGGGGTTGCTGCTTAGTAAGCGGGTATGGGGAGGGGTGGTAGGAGGGTAGTCACGTGATCTGTACTAGGGTAGAGCAGGAGGGGGGCAACGGGGTTCTTTTTCGAGTTGTTTCGTCCGAGTTTGAAGGGCTGAGGTGGGTTTCAGGTTTGTAGTTATTTTTGCTTAGTCAGGAATTTAGCAAGGGCCGATCAAATTGAGAGGTAGAGATTCAGGATTCGGTCACGTGACTAAATGAGGTTCCACGAGTAAAATGCACTTTTCAGAATTTCTGTAGCTGTCTTAAATCGTCTTCTAGATGGGGTATATCTCACTGTAGTTCAACTACACTTACGATTGGGGTGAAGCTTTCAAGATTAACAAGAGGGGAAGTGGTGCATTATTAAAGTCAAGTAAAGGTAGAATGGATAGGTGGTGAAAATGAAGAGATTTTGTATGGAAACATGCTAAGCTGAACTTATATTTGTCAGTAAGTGACGTTAAAAATTGTCATGGAACTTGTTTTGTTTTTATAGCATGTCTGGAAGACTAAGTAGTGAAGTCCAGTGGAGCTCCACCCCAACTACTGGTAAGTATATGGTCAACTAAGTATCGGAACGGAAAGATATTCCATTTATTCGGCTCAAAGTATGCTAAAAAGATAAAAGAAGATAATGGTCACTCTTCAAAGCACTTTTAAATGTTTATCATAAATTTTTATTCTCAATTTTCACAGATCTACGAAAAACGAATATTTTCAATTCTTCAAGAAAATACCCGTTGCTCTATAATGGATGTTTGGGAGGTGTAAATGGGAAATGATGGGCTTGGACCATATTCAAGAGCCATGAAGATCATTCTGAGCACCTTATTAACTCCATATATTCACTTATGGCGGTTTCGACTTTTCGGTGTAGTGGATGGTGTGGGTAGGAGAGGAGTAACAAGACTAGAGAGGGCAGTGAAGACATGGGAAGTTGATTAAAACTTTTATATGCCTTATTGAAATCTTTATCTGTTTTCTTTTAGACACCCGTCTTTGTAAGACAATTCAACAACCTCCATGATATCAGTACACCCAGGAGGACATGGCCATTAGGTGTAAATCGAGTCAAAAAGACTCAAAGAGTTGAGTACGCTGCTTCTACCACAGTAATGATGTTGTTAATCAACTCTGGTCTTCTCAGTCTACTCAGTCTACTCTTTTCTACTCCACTATTACTGCACTGTACAGAGCTGTATCCATTCTTCAACATTGATGCAATAATACAGCTGCGATAACTTTACAACACTGATTTTCGACCAAAATGCCCATATATTGTGACATAACTAAGTACTTTGGACTCTCTCTTTATCTCTGCTGTACTAGCCAGTACTTATAGGTTCTCTTTCATATACCCCAACACTTCGACAATTAGGGAAAGATTTACAGATGGAAGAGATCGCAATGACTTTCAGGTAGCTCATTCATATCATCCAAGTCAACAATCACTTTTCAGCTCGCTCTCAATGCACAGTATATTATCCTAATACATGACCTCTTCCCTATCTGTCAAGGACGACTTGAAGCATGACTCTCTAGTACAGTAGGAATACCACTGAGACTCAATATCCGCCAAAAAGGAAGTTTCAATACCCCACTAGTCCACTTCTTTACTCTATACAAGTACCCTCTTCATTTATCCAGCCAACATACCAGGATGTGTCCATATGTATCATACACCTACAAGTAAGATGTACTTCACGACAGGAAATGTATGAGATATGACGAACTCCTGTAAACTCCTGAACAGTTCAATGCTATCTAAGACAGCCCCAGCTATTTCTAGCCGTTAGATTTTTGTTGTACCATGTCTACTATCACACCTTCCTATTTCAAGTACCCTATTGAGCTAAGAAGTGCAACAACCACTGGCAAGTAGACTAAGGCAGTCTGGCGAAGATACACCTGAGCATAAAAACGCTTAATAGCTGAAAGTACTACTACTGTACTGCTACTCCAATACTATTACTATATCTACTGTACTTGTTCTTTTTCTTTTTCGACTTCCACTACTGTAGATACGGTCACTATTACAAGAGTCCTGCTACTACGGTATACCTTATACTACTTGTTATTGTTTCACTGTACTAGTATTACCACCACCACAATCATTGCTACCATCGATACAGGCACCTCCAACACCATTAGCTAGTACTCCAGCCACATCTACTACCATCACCACAACCACTGTTACCACTGTATGTACCACCTCTACCTTTCCATCTACTCTACTCTACTCGTTGTTGTTCTTCTTCATTCTCCCTATACACCAGTACCGGTACTACCAGATACCACCGCCACCACCACCACTACTACTACAGCTACAAATACTTTTGCTGCTTCCAATGCTACAGTAGCATTACCCCCTAAATTGTCTTCCATTACCGTACCTATACTATAACAACCACATGCCACCCCTCCTGCTTTTTGTCCTGCTTCATATTTACTCCTGCTACTCCTGCTACTTCTACAGCACGATAGTACCACTAGTACCTTCAATGTTACTGCACCTACTCTCAGTACCAGTACATCTATCATTGCAGTTACAACAACCGATGCTATCAAGTACCACCGTCTTCCAAAATGTCTCCTTTTACCATTTATTTCTTTAAACCACAATGTACTTGTACCGGTATGTACTAATACAGTTCTCTTAGCCCTGCAACTTCCAATCTTAGTCTTACACCTTCTGATACTACCGGTACCTTACTTCTTGTCCTCCTTTCATATGGTCAAGTTACTACCGGTACTGTCACTCTACCTTTCCTACTTCTCCTACTCCTTCTACTCACTCTACCAATCATATCATTTCTTTACACTCATAACAATTCATTCACATTTGCATATCTCATCTACATTCCTCCCTCCAACCACTGTCTGTCAAACCCCCCATCCCCCCACACACCCTCTACCACCACGCCCTCTTCTAGGAACGCCAACTCATCCTCCTCCTCCTGTTCCTTCACCTTCTTAACCCGTCTCTCCTCTTGCTGCTGCTGGAACGCTCTCATTCTCTCCTTGTAAATCTGCTCTTTTCGCATCTTGTTGTTTCGGGGATTGTTCGGGTTAACAGCCACTCCTCCGTTCCGTTCCTGGTTAAACTCCCGAATATGTTTATCCTGATGCCGAAACCAGGTGGTCCACATTGTAGCTCCTCTTTTGCAATAAAGTGGAACCCAATGGCAACAAATGGAACACAGACCACTGAGCTTGATATCTCTGTCGGGTAAAAGATGATGCCGTGCCTGTCCTTCATTCTGAATCTCCACATCTCCATCAGAATTTGTCGTGAACGAAATCTTTTGATGGACAACCTGTTCGTCTTCTTTCTGAGTAGTCGTGGGAACTCCAAGAATACAAGCCACGGGGAAGGGGTAAACCGACTTGGTAGCAGAACAAACTCCATGAGTAGAAGTCATGTGAGACGCCCAATTGTGGTTTCGAGTCTTGAACCACTTGTCACAGATTCCACAGTACCGTTCTCCAATATCTTTTTCATCAGGAATGTACTGTCCTCGTGGCCCATCTAGTCTCCTCGAAGTCCGCTTGCCCTCAACTCTGTAAAAGGCTGAGAGGTAGACATTATCCATGGCTGATTCCACGTACTGGTAGATGTGAGGATCTTTATGCTCTGGAGACCGTTGTCGAAGCACGTGATCAAACAAAGCAAGGTACGGGTTCTTGAACTGTTCTCTGAGAATCCTCCGAGCCCGATCCGAAGTCACAGCAATGTTCATAAAGTCTTGCTGAACATGTCGAACCAGTCTTCTCACTTGCCGAGTATGTTCAGGCTTGCAAGAGTAAAACAAGTCGGTGGTGAACACGGTCCTTTGCCTGTACCGTTGAATCTGGTCCAGAGAAACGAGTTTATGGGCCCACGGGAAATTCGAATACATTTTTTCATCGATAAACTCGTCCTTTTCCTGCTGCTGAACCTCCAGGCCAATCTCCTGAGCGGTCCGAGGTTTCATACTGGCAGACGCCTCGCCTCCAACAAACGATCCGTCCGGGTAACGGGGGTACTTGGCGTAACAGGAGTCGTTGCAAACACGTGACCGGTGGAAATGAGGACTATCTGCAAACGTGAGTCGAAATTGCATCAGAATGTTTCTCAGGTTAAGAGCATCCAACTCACTTCGGGCCAGTTCCAGCTCAATCTTTTCCCCGCCATCTCTATGATCTCTCTGGTGGTCTCGTTCGTCCAAACGATGATGAGCAAGTTCAGCCACCACTCCTTCATTCCTGCCCATGTAATCGAACCGTTGGAGAGTCAAGGGTTGGCCGATTTTCCAGTTTTGAACGCCGAAAAACTGGCGATTGACCCGGTTCCGTGTCCTTACCACTGCTCTCTCCATTCTAGCACAAGCATTCAACTCTTTGGCAGTCTGGGGCTCTAGAGGACGCTGGAATTGCGTAGAGTACCATCTTTTGAACGGAGACCGTCTCCAGGGCCGTGTCACAGGCTCGTTTTCGGACTCTTTAGTGTGAGAAATGTTGTAAAGACCACACTGAGGGTTGTAGGCGGTGATAGAGCCGAATTGGAACATGGAAAAGTCGTCAGAGGGGAGAGATTGAGCGTCAGCGGGGAGTTCAAAGTATGGACAGTCAGGTTGGGGTTCGGGAGCGTGCAATGATAACTGGCTGTTGTTGTGGTGTTCATAAGTGCGCTTGTAGGGGGTAGCGGTACTTGGAGAACGGGTATCAGTAGCATCGTCGTTGTTCTTAGGGTCATCTGGGTCGTTCTTAGGGTCGTCGCTCATCGGTAGACGACCAATAAAACCCCTACCCTGCTTACCGGTACCCTTGTTCTCACTGACCGGACTCAACTGCTGGAACTGAACGGCAGACTTGTTTGGAGGTAAGACAATGTCCATGATCTGAGGAGGAATAAGACCCTGGAGCACTTGCTGTTGGACAGTCAGGTGGGGGTGGAGAGAGGCACTTAGAGATGATTGCGTTCTAGATGGGGGAGTCAAATGCACTGTACCGGTAGCCTGAGAAGAAGACTGATCCCGGAACTGACCCTGACCCTGACCCTGAGACTGATCCTGGAACTGAGAAGAGTGGCCTTGAACAGGAGTCTGACCAGGAGTCTGGAGGTGAGACTGAGACTGGTCTGAAGGAAGCTCAAAGTGGGACTGACCTTGGACCTGCTGGTGTGGCTGCTGCTGAGACTGACCCTGGGCCTGCTGAAGACCATTCTGATGCGGCTGAACAGGCTGCTGGAGAAGATGCTGTTGGTGAACATGCTGAGACTGATTATGGACCTGTTCCTGGTGATTCTGGTTGTATTGCTGAACCTGATCAGACTCACCCTCACCATAAGACCCAGAGCTCTGAGACTGATCCTGAGAGAAGGATTCGTCAGACAGAGTAGCCTGAGAGTCGACAGGAGACTGTCTGAACTGAGTCTGACCTCCAAGAGACTGAACCTGAGCCTGGGACAGAGAGTCAGTAGGTCCACCATGGGACTGAAATCCACCATAAGACTGAGATCCACTAAAGGACTGAATCTGAGACTCTGAGTGTACCGATCCACCACCCTGGGACTGCTGAATATGCTGATGGAGTCCCTGCTGAACCTGCTCTTGGTACTGCTGCTGATGGCTCATAACCTGTATCTCCTCCACCTTCACCTGCTGCTGACCAAGACCATCATTCTCACCAGGTTGGTAGTGCTGGAACTCGTGAGTGTGGAGTTGTTGCTGAGACTGATGAGGCTGCTGAGGCTGGTACTGTTGCTGTACCTCTTGAGACTCAGTAACATGCTGATGCTGATGCTGTACCTCCTGAGACTGAAGAGTCTGATGAGCAGCCTGATGGTGATAAGTATCAGTCTGAAGAACCTGGTGATGATGACTCTCAGGCTGACCCTGCTGAGACTGAACTTGTCCAACTTGCTGACCTTGTTCCACCTGAGTTTGACCCTGACCCTGAGTATGGTAAGACTGTTCAACAAGAGACTGAACATGTCCTCCATCAGTCAGAATCTGATCCTGGAGATGCTGAGTCTGCTGATGTTCCTGGGTGTCCATATCAACTACCTGAGCCTGATCCTGTCGATGCTCCTGTCTAAACTGCTGATGTACCTGTAGACCTTCATACTGAGCCGGTTCAGACAGCTGAACTGGATCCTGCTCGATTGGGTCATCTTCAAGACTAACTCTCTCCTGTTCAACTCCCTCTTCCCTCATCAACCCATGACGAGCAAGAACACTCTGGGGAGTAACCAAGGAGCTGATGGAACCTGCCGAATTCAAGTCCAAATCCAACGGCAAAAGAGACGCCGAAGCAAGGGTCGCATTGGAGCCTGTATCAAGAGTCAGATCGTGAACTGCTGATGACGTAAGCGAGTTCATGGTCGAATTCATGGTATTGAACACCTGATCATCACCAAACTCTCCAAACAGTCTATCACCAAAGTCGCTAGGGAAGGAAGTACCGTCGAGAGAGCTGCAGGACGTATCCAAATCGAGAGTCACGACTTCATTGTTGCTCTGGATACCATCGTTGGCGTTCTCCTCAAACATATGAACCAAGTCCTTGGTGAACTCTTCGGACCAATCCATCTTTTGAGAGTCCAATATGGCCCCAGCAGAGCCCAAAATCGGCCCCTTTATATCTTTTGAGCCCATGACAATCTTTTCACACTTGTCAGTTTATGAGGGCTGAAGGCTGACTCAGATATCCGAGATCAACGCCATAATCTTGGAAGACCAAAAGACAAAAAGAAGACAAAAAGAACCAAAAGAAGCACGTGACAGAAGCGATCCAGATAGTAAACAGATGGCTAGTGTAGCAATGAAGCAATGAAGCAATGAAGCAGTGGCAGGCAGTGTAGCAATGTTGAGTAGTATGAGAAGGTACTTCTAACAACAAGATGTTATCAGAGTATAGCACCAACCACCCTAAACAAAACAACAAACAACTGAGATAGGCTATAGCCCTGGTCCTGGCCAAGAGCCCCGTGACTCGGTTGCCCATGACTTGCCCAGAATTATGGCATTTCTTGAGTCTTGAAATGGTCCATAATTGTCCTAGTGCCATAGACTATGTCGTGGGCGTGACTTAGACGGACTTGAAGACCTATCAAGTCACGTGTTAATGGTATCTGGTCACGTGATTGAGTGCGTGTAGTCACGTGACGGTATCTGGTATCCTGGTCTCACATCTTGGTATCTCTTGTATCTTCCTCCGTTGCATGGTTACTGTCAAGGAGAGCTTTGGTATGTTGGGTAAGGTTGTAGTTTGGTGGGACACCTTATGAGTAGAGTGGTGGGAGACATACATAGTGGTGGGAGACATGGGCCACTTGGTACTGTACATTGGGAAACACCCACAAACCAGATAATACTGGAAGAATGTACAAGTACGTCTAGTATTATCAATATCTGTATAACTGTGCGATATTGGCCGGTTATTTTTGGATGGAATGTGCCCCTGGGGAGAAGAGAAAAATGTGGCGATAGGAAGGGGTCCACACACTATGCACTGGTACTCGTAGAGCTATGGTTGGAGAAGTGTTTTGGCAGTCTTCTAAGATCTACACTTACACTCTACAGTCAGTCTTATTTGTATGATTGTCCCAACACCTTAAGACCCTGACCTTGTAGACTGACCTTGTACTTAGCACTTCTCTACAACAAGACCTGATGTTTTTGTTTTTATTCTCGTGTTTTTTGTCTCACTACCACCTAGATAACGCAGAGGTGAGACCGTTCCCGTGAATATCGTCAAGATCTTTTTATTACTAAGCGGGACCACCGTACTCCTTCCCTCCTCCTCCGTTCAATGTGGAAAAGGCACGCGATGGAGGGCTGTATCTATATGAATAATATGAATAATATTGTCGCCGAAAAGTTTCCACACTGTGATAATATGGGGGGGTGTACAACACCGAGTGGGTAGCAACCAATGCGGTGGTGGAAGTAGGAGTGTGATGTTTGGTAGTGTGTCATGTTCTATAGTGGTGTGTTGTTATAGTATGGTGTAGTCATATTGAGGTATGTCCTTAGTCTTCTTAGTCTCCATGGCTAATCTTGCTACAGGAACAGTTTCAAACATGAGTCAACCCTGTCAAGTCGCACTGTACAACTCTTATAACGGCAGCTGTACGACACTTTACAGGTGTACATCCACATACCAGTATGTGCGAGATCTGTATGTAGCCAATATGTGCCAGAATCAAGGAGAACTCGCGTCCTGGCACGCCTGGTTTCGTATGTACTACGCGTATCTAGCCCGCAACGTCTCCAACCTCGCTTCTTGTACTCACAAACGCATCATGTACGATCCACTCCCGTCCACAGCGGCTACGTGCCTTTGGAGGTTAATGAAAAAGTTTGGGAGAGGAAGAGAAAAGATTGAGCGGATATGGAGGACATAAAAAGAGGTGATAATAGGACAAAAAATGGTTGTAAAATCGGTCAAAAAAGCAGCCAAAAGCAGCCAAAAGTTGTCCAAAGATAGCCACCACTTGTGGCCTCATTCTGCTCAAAAGCAACGGCCATAAATCCCAGTTATGAAGGGCTTCTCGATCCCCAGACTCCAAGCTTTGATTACAGCTTTACAGGCGAGACATGAGCCCACTCTGTACGTTTGGGATGTGTACGTTTGAATTTTGCCTGAACGTAGACCTTACTTTTTGCGTTAACGTTATAACAGGGTACATACGAGAAGAGAATGGGTGCCAGTTTAACGGGTCAATATTGCTTTAATTAGGCCAAAAAGTTGTCAGAATGATCTCCTCGCCGCCCTGATCATTTTGCACTTTTCAAAATCCATTTATCTCCATTATTTGTCTCAATAGGCCGACCTAACAAACACCACCACTCTCCTGTTTACTTCCTCTAGCCGGGGATCTTCACGCGTTTTGCATTTGGTGTTGAAAAATAAAAATGACGTTTATTTTTCTGGACACATTTGGAAACATTTTCTTTTCCCTTTTCCATTTCCATTCCCCTTCCCCTTCCTCCACATCTGTTAGCATCTGTTTACCCGTTGCTTTTCTGAATGAGCAATTTTCCCAACTTAGGCCGGAATCTCGTATGGCAATAATTATAACGTCTTCTGTCCCAGGTGCATGGTGCAGACTTGGGGGTGAGACTTTGGCTTGGTTGGACTTGGAGTTTGGCTTGGTTGGGACTTGGAATTTGAACTGGGAGTAAGGGTGGTACGGAGTACCTTGTTTACTGTGCCTTGACTGTGCCTTGCTGAATGTTCATGTGCAAAAGCAAGCACTCAGGAACATAGGGGTAGTGTGGGAGGTGGTGTGGGTCGGTGCCTACGGTTCCTACTTCATATTGATCTTGGCCATACTTAGCTTACTTACGACTTTTGTAGGTACTAGGTCAAGGGTAGATGTCAACTAGAGTATTAACTAGTACCAACTAGACCAGTATTATCATACCCAGTGCTGAGTAATATATGTTATGTCTCAACGGTCAAAAGTTCACCGTTAAACACAACGCCACCGAGACAAACACCGAAACACGCAAACAACGGAGACTTTGATGATTTTTTCAAAGGCTTCGTTGTTTGTTCACTCCCACTTCTTTTCTTTGCTTTTCTTTTTCGCTTTTTCCTCGCCCTTCCAACTCTCAAAAGTGGTGTGATTTTCTTTCTCCAGAAAAAGCTTGGACGGGTCTAGGTTCATCTAGGGTTGGGACATGCACGGGAGCAAACTCTACGTGCTGTGGAGTGCGCCAAAGCTGGACACCTGGCACGCGCAAAAGTGCCTCGAGGACGAATATTTTCACGGTCGTGTGCCGGACAAGCAAGGGAGAATCAAGTGTGTAAACCTCGGCGGAAAAAAGAGAAAAAACTGCCATAAAAAAAAACAACCCCCAAAAAACAACCCCTTCAAAACCAAGGGTACTGGTCATGTTTTCACCTCGCAGTGCAATCTTGCCGATCCATGTTAATCTCTATCAAGGTTGGCGGTCGAACTATACCTGGTAGCGATACACTGGCTAAGTTTTTCACCAGCCAAATCTGAATGTCGATTAGTCATCGTGTAATCGTTAATCGCTTTAACACGAAATCGCCCTTCTTGTCTCCCACTCCGACTTGACCCGGCTCTATAATATCGCACTTTTTTTCCCACCCGTTGCATTGTCTGTTTGCTTGTCCTGCACCGGACCCAACTTACCCCTTGATCATACGAGAAGAAAAAAAACGGTTAGACGGTTAAACGGAGGTTTGAACATCGAAAACGAGTCTGGGGCGAAGGTGGACATTTTCGAGTATTTCCTGGCCTGATCTAAAAGTAATGACTGCTCTTAAGAAGCAATGACTGATTTACCAGGTAGGTACACCTTAAGAAGCAAATATGAAAGACGCTTACTGTAGGCTTACTTTATCTCCCTCACTCTATCTCCCTCACTCTATCTCCCTCACTCTATCTACCCTGTTATAAGACAAGAAAAGAAATTCCGTTTTTAATCGTGTTAATCGGTTAATCGGGTTCTCCAGGCTAGTCCCCGGAAGATTGTGGAATGCCGACCCTTGTCAGTTTTTCTTTTTCACAGTACTTGTTTTTCATGGCCAGATTCTCCCTACAAGTACAAGTCATTACGGTGGACAAGTCCGAACCCTTGCGTAATAATATGGGGTGAGAGTGGGGACAAGAGGGAACAAACGGCAAAAACAACGACAAAAAAAGACGACAAAAAGGAATAAGAGGCAACCAAGAAGAACACAACAAACACGTACCCCCCTTCATCTCCCCAAGGCCGTCAAAGTTCATAATCTTAGATACCGGTATGTACCAGGCACTGGAACGAGGTAGTCTCCTAAACTGGTACTATCCTGGCAGGGTCCTCCTGATATTATCCCCAAGCTGTAAAGTCGTTCGATCAAAGGTCACGCGACGTTGCCAAGCATGTGTGTGTGAAAAAAATGCCCATAATATTTCTCAGGTTTGTGCGGATTATTAAGAATGTGGAAGAAAAATGGGGCGAAATGGAGACGTATTTGGGGTAAAAGAGAAGGCCGAAAAACACGTATTTGGCCCCAATTGACCTCTCTGTAGCCCCATTGACACAGTACACGTGTTTCCTCGTCTAAAATCCGCTTTTCCACTGATTTAGTTGACCCGTCTTTTTCCCAGAATATCGACCCACGGCGGCGAAATTTCGGAATCCCTAATCCAGAATAGGGACTCTTTAGCGGAGTATACGTGGGCGTTTTGGAGGTCATAAGAAGATAAAACTGGTGGCAGACTGGTCAATTAATGATGACTAAGTGTTGCTCCTATAGTTGTCCTCTTGTTGAAGGACCATTGAGGTGTTGTGAAGGTGTTGTGAAGGTGCTCACATGTTGGGGCTGGATGTTGGCCAACTAACTTCCCAAGTGTCTCCCAAGTAAAGTTAGTTGACCCAACACTTGTCCAAACTTGACCCAAATGTTGTGTCCACACCCAATCCACACCCCTTCCACCACATTCCAGACACTCCAGAACATGTTTTTTTTGGCCAACTTTTTCCCCCACTTTTTAGACCACCTCGTATCTCGTATCTCGTATCTCCTAACTCCTGACGGAGACATTCAACAAATGCCTTCTACCTATCAATTTATCTCGCAAGGCCTGCTAATGCGCGACCATAACCCCCAGCTATTGCATGTGGGCTGGGCTACTTTAGCGTGTGTAAATAATGGAGGGAGACAGGAGGCTGTAAGGAGGCTGATGTAAGGAGGCTGAGAATGCAACAAGGCAGTGTGGAAAAAAAAAACACAGCAAAGTGTGGTGAAAAAGAAGAAGGAAAAAAACAGGAAATGCCTCTCTATATACCTTTGTACCCATTACAGACATAATGTCACATTTTCGTGATTCCAATATGCCATCTCTAGTTCATACTAAGATCTTAGCATAATCTATAGACCCTGCTTACAAACAATGATGCCGTGGAGGAGCCATTATGCTATCCATACAAGTATCACTGAAACTACATCGCTTACATCGCTGCTACAAACATCGCTACATCGCTACCAGGTTTTTGTTTGTGATCGTTCAGTCATGTATTGTGGGGGACAGTCCAGGCCGAGCTGGCTGCCCGCGCCTATAAATAGATAAATAATTACTTGATGAATTTGCCCTTCAACGTGCGCAGTTTCGAGGAAATGTCGGCCTTCATCTTTTCCGAGCCGGTCGACTCATTTGTGACGGAGGGCTGCAGCGAGTGCAGTTGTGGCTCGGAAACGTGTGTGTAGACGATTTCGGTCTGGTAGCCCAGACCCTGGAACTTGTCCGACTGGTCCGCCGTCTGGCGGTGGCCGTTGTGGCCCTGGTGAAAGTCCATTTTGGTGGCGGTGGTGGCGCCGGTCGTCGAGTCCTTGATGGCCTGCAGCAAGAAGTCGTTGTTGAGGTCTGAGAGGTCCGATCCCGACGACGAGAAGGAGCCAATGGAGAGGCGTCGCAGATCAGAGTCCGCGTAGCTGTCGTAGATGTCGGCGACAGAGTCTGTGGTTGTGGTGGTGGTAATGGTGACACTCTTGGTGTCGGGCTTCTTCTCGACAATGTAGGAATCACCCAAAACCACTAGGGGTTTTTGAGAGGTGGGAGAAGAGCCGCCGCTCTGGGCGCTGTAGGTGGACTCTGGATAGCTGGTGTAGGAGAACTGTGAGTTGACGGACGAGTGGGTGGACGTCGACAGTCGCTGGTTGGGTTTTTCGCTCTCCGCACACGTTGATGTGTGTCGTGCCTTGGCCTTCATGAGTCTGTCCATGTGTGTAGATGTGGTGGAGATGGTGGGGGAGGTGAGTGGTGACAAGTTGTCTTTTGTAGACTGGGGTCTATTGGAAGGTGAGTGTGTGTGTGTGGTTTGGAGGTTGGTCCTGTAGCGGGCCCTGGCCTCTTATACAGCTCGGGCTCAAGTGTCTATCACAAAGCGGAGGCTGTAGGTTCAGGCTAGGTTTGAGACCCGCGATTATTTTTTGTTTTCTTGGCTTTTTCGTTTTTCGTTTGACAAAGGTTGGCCAAAGCAAAGTTGGTTTTGAGAAGGTTGGTCAACTTTTCGTTTTTCGAATTTAGTTCATCAGGGGGAGTATCAGTGTGAGTGTGTGAGAGTGAGTAAGGGTAGAGTCAGAATAGAAAAGTAGGGTGAGTAGACGTGTCAGAATGGGATGATTCAGTGTACATTTTTCGTCTCTAGTCCATCACCTCATTACTATCACCTCATATCCCCCTTACTCTAACCACTGTTGTACTCTCTACTGTTGTTGTTGGACCCACATGGCCTGTTTCAAGAGCGTTACACACGGTGGTTCCATGTTGGATAATATCGCTGTGTTTGTTTGTTTGGATCTGTGGAAAGGGCTGACCCGACTCTTGCCTGTTGGCGCTGTTGCGTGAGACGGCGAGCGGCTTAGGGTCCGACAAGCCTCATTATTTTGAGGTTCGTCTTTGTCCATCCCCGTGAGTCTCCTTGTCCAGAAAAAAAATCCTCCTTGTCCGCACCTTAGAGATAATAAATGGGACTGGTCAGAATGGCGTGGGATACCGGTACACCGAGAAAGTATCGGTAATGTGACCAGACTGAGGGAACAGGTGAGAACAGACCAGTATCCTAAGACGATTATTTGACATTACAATTACTTGGCCACTTTTACTGATACATACGTTTCTCTCTCCTTTGCTTTTCTTTCCCTCCTCTCTTTTTCTCTTACATGTACTTCGTCTTACTTCCTCCCCCGTCTCCCACCTTTGTTGATTTCTTTTCTTCTTCTCTTTTCTCACACTCGCTAAAGAATAATATCCCTGCATGGACATGGCGCCACGAAAGAGTCGGACGACTCTTGTACAGTCAAGTGCGTACCAACTAGTCATTTAACAGTGCTAAGTGGTCTGTTGTAATTTCGGGCCTGGGGGCGGGCCAGCAGGGCAAGAGCCGATATCCGTGGGTTTTCTGACTAAGACGGAGCTGCACACGCCCAGTCACATGACCCGTGCCCACAATCCCATTATCCGCCGAATCCGGATTCCGGAACAGGTAGAATGTAACAACGAGGCATAACACAACATGGACTTGGTGATGATCGAGGTACGATTACGAGGCAGCCCGGGATCTGGTTGCTTACTGGTAACGGCTCAACGATTAACGGGTTACATTACCGGTTGCCAATGGTACCAGTACATACGTGGTTCTGTTGGTTCTGTTGGTTGTGGTGTCCTAGTTCTCTACAAGGTACCTTCACTACCCACCACCAAGTCCCCACCAAAGCCTAACTAACTATCGATATGGACGGCACCAAAACACTCTAGAAGGTCGATCTCCCGAACCCAACCTACAGGCTTGGATCCGCTTGTATGATAACGGCTAGCCCGTAGCCCGTCTCAACCCTCAACCCTTTTTGTGTCCAACCCTTTTCTGCGGTTTCACCTTGAAGACACTACTGCGGTCTAACGATTCCGTCGAGCCAAGGCGCTAAGCTATCACCGACAGTAAACCTAGTGCTACAGCTAGAGGCTAGAGAAGCGATGGCAGCTACAAGAGCGATTAAGACGGTAACGGTTGACGTGACGATTTCGTTTTGGCGTTGGCGTTTGTCATTTGACATCTTCCTTTCGTCGTTAGTGTCTTCGTCGCTAGCGTCTTCTTGACATTTGTCTCCGTTTTTCGCCATTTTTCACCTCTGTTTTTCTCCCTCCTCTACGCATTCCTACCCTTCCCTTTGCACTTCCCTTTCGTCCCTTTCCTTCCTCCCATGCATTAATTGAACGCACGTCGCTCCCACCTTTTTTTTCCCCACGCACGGTGGATCTCATGGCGATAACGGATACGATGGAGAGAGCGAGGTGGAGGAAAGTATGGGACGCGAGACGTGCCGAAAAGCGGGCCTAACCAAGCGCCAATCTGTGTCCTGCCAGACGTGCAGCAATCGTACCATTTCGATCGGTACCTACAGTGTCAGATGAAGATACAAGTGCGTCCTGTTTATCCACACCGTGGTGGTGGTACGGACAGTATTATATTTTTTCGTGTGGAAAAAAAATCCATGAAAATATTACCTAACGAAAACACCTCCTATACAGGACAGGATAGCCGAACAACACGGCAATTCGGTTCTACACAAACCGGCACAATCCCTCCCCTTCTCGTCGTATCTTCTCACCCACCTCGCCTCGTATCTATGCCTCTCACTGCATCCTACATCAACACCCATCTTCTTGTCTTTCGGCCTTCACTCCTTCAGTCTAGTCTTATAGCCATCCCTGCATACACACGTATTGATCTTGGTCCATCGTACATGGCAGGGGTGCATCTGTGCGTCTGCGCGTGACGTCACGTGACAAAGAACTAGGGTAGGGAGACGGCTTCCGGCAACGAGGGAAAGACAGATTTGGTGGTTGTCTTCCGCTTCTACTCAATCGCCTTCAATCAGTGCTTATCTTGGCAATCGTTGTTTTCTTTTTTCACCTTTTTCACTCGCTCATCGATGTTGATATTATCCTATTCTCGAATCCTCCACATGTGGGAAGTTGACTGCGCTTATACGGGAGTGACGCATTTGGATGGGCAATGCGCCTGAAGTTAATGTGAGGAGGAGGGATTCTGAGAGATTGAGTGGACGAAAATGGATTCTAAAGCTACCACCAAGATCTCCTCGTCTAGAGCTCCATTTTGCACTCTTCAGATTTCCGATATCTCCATTATCCGTCGTTCTACGTCGTTATCCCCTCCTTCTAACTTTCGCCAGGAAGATCTTTGCCTGATGCGGAAAAGATGAAACAGCAAGAAAGAGAGCTTGTACTGCGGTCTAGCGGAACTAGGGCTTCGTAACGCTAGCGGCAGAGGATGTGCCAACGATCCGATTAAGAATCGTTAGTAATACGCGCTAGTAGCACGGTTCCACGGTCGATAATTGACCCCCAAAAGTGTCTACTTGTACACTCTCTCATCGTCATAATACGACACTGGCAGAAAGTCATACTTTGAGTCTAACCTAAGAAAAAGTGTACACACTGTATGTTCATTGGATGTGTGTAAACTGAGTCAGGATGAGCTGGATTAGGTAATGTCTTGTGGAAGAAATGGAAAAAATGAAAACTCGTTCGAAAAAAAAATTCATTTTTTGTCTCACCCTAACCACCTACCATAGCCATCTTTAACCCGGTCTATAGTGACGGATAGTTGTCCAAACTGGAAACAAACGATATATTCTTACTCCCCCGGTCAATAGCTCCCGCTAGACACCTTTCACTCCCCTATATCTCTTCTCTGTCCCCTGTTGTCCGGAACCATCGCTGCCGTTCATAGCTAGGAACATGCTAGGAACATGGTTACGGGAAAAAGCAACCAGACGTAGGAGAACACAAGTTAGGGCTTTGCGGAAGTTGGTGACAAGGGTCTTTGTGTAGTTATACCTTTGAAACACTAGTGTTTTCGTTTAGTGGTCTTTTTGTCTTGTCTTTTTTGCCATTCTTTCTTTCTTTTTTTGTCCCCCATTTTTCTCTTCTTTCGTTCTCCCTCCATCTTCCCTCCTCTACCCCCACACCATCCCTGCCTAAGGACATGAGTCTAACCTTTTCTAGCCAGGGGTGCGTTTGAGAGTTGAGCTGGTTGGTGTGGGTATTATGGCGGATTACTCGATTGAGAGATAATACGGGTGTTGTAGACCCACAATGAGCTGATCTTTTGCAAATGGAGCGAAAAATCGGTTTATATTTTTTTCTTCTTCAGTATCTGTTTTTTCCACACCAAGGGTCCCCTCTTTGTTTAGGGTATAATATCGCTGGCCAACAAAGGCTAACCATGTCATCGGATCGACAGAGGAGATGTGGACGGATTTGGGCGGGAAAAAAGGTTGCAAAAGTCGTTTGGAAACGTGACAGCGTGTTGAAAGCGGTTATACGGCTCCTAGAGGACCGTCACATGACATAAACCCTGGAAAACAGCCCTATCTAAGGTTACGGCAAGGTCAACCAAGGTCAAAACATAAGGTTGGGGCCATGACCCTGGCATACAAGGAGAGAGGAAGACAAGACGAGACAAGAGGGAATAAAACAAGACAAAACTGGCGCTCAGGTGAGAAAAGGAGTAGTGCAAATGGGTTAACGGACACAAACAGAGCGGATTGAGCAACAACACGACTTTTATCTGTATTTTTGGCCCCGTTTGACGGACCCTACTTTCTGTCTTCCTATCTTAGTCCATGTTCCAAGTCGACGTCTACGAAGTCAATGTTACCTTATGTTAAAAAATGTCTAAATGTTTAAACTGTCTTGACGTTGAATTATTCGGATCGAAAAAGTCGCAAAATTATAGGTGTGGAACTGTTCAAACAGAGTCAAACGGGTGTTTTCCGTTTCAAATAGTCATCACAGCTTTTAAATGTCACTTTTACGTCGCATGTCACTTTTCACTGTATCTACATCAAGACTACAAGTACCGTACACTCGTACTCATGTCAGATCTCTTCTCTACCCTCGTATCTCATCTCCCTCCTCCTCCATCGCTCAAACCTCCTACGTCCCTCCAGCAACGCCCCCTGAAACACCCGAGAAGTTTGTCTCATATGTCTCACCGGTTTAGGACAGCTACATGAGCTCCATAGTGAGACATGTGCAATAGGTGGTTGTAAGCGAGAAGAGGAGGAGTTGACAATGATTATGTAATACCAAGCTACCAGTAGAGTACTCTCACGGGTTTGGTCACGTGACCTAATCACGTGCTCTCTGCCCTCCAACATGAAACAATCATGTCTCAGTTGCCACTGGATCCACTCATCTGAGACATCTGCGATCGAGAACCGAGGAGTTTTACGTTGGCTTAGTCAGTGAGGGGGAAAGACAGGAACAAGTCTTACTCATAACCTGTTCTACAGTGTCTTTCTGTCATACTAAGTGCCAGTATCCGTACTTCTCTCTACCCTACCCCCACACTGATACCCCTACCCTTGATACCACACCCATACCCCCTCCTAATCACATGTCGTTTTCATGTCGTTTTGTCGTATTATTGTCTCAGAAGCCCGAGTAGAATCTGCACTTTTTCCTCCGTACAGCGAGCACCTTGGAGATGGCTGTGGCTGCCTAGTTGCTGGATGGCTGCTTTGGCTGCCAGGTACAAAAGCAGCAGCAGCAGCTCACATGGTGATATACCAGTTATTACGGAGCCATTGTGAGAAGAGGGAGATTACAAGAGATGACGACATGTGAAGATATGACATACGGACTAGGAGAGGATGTAGATCTCCTAGAAGGGTAAAATGGGGCGGAGGAGGCAATAGGAGCCGAATACGACGTCCAAAAGACGAATAAGAGCCGAATACGATGTCCAGACGACGTCCATCGACGTCCAATCGACTTCCTACGATTCAATTGATGTCTGGAGAGCTTTATACCACGTGTTATCGTCTTTGAGAGGTGTTATATTGGCTATATGTTAATCTGGAGGCGAAAAAGAGGGAAATGAGACGAACAAAAGACGAATATGACGTCGAAATGGCTCAATTGACCTGAACTCACGTGTTTACTATGTCTATGTGACATTTTGAGGTGTTAAAGTGGCTATATGTTAGTCTTAAGGTGTTCTCTATAAGGCATAGTATAGGTCTTCTAACTCCACTATACAGCCCACATAAGCACTCAAATTACTCCAACATACTCAGATAGCATCTTTCTATCCAACAAAGCCGTTTACCCGCGTTTATACCCTCTCCAGGGTCATTTTGAGGTGATACAAGTACCGGTACTTGTAGGTGATATGGTTGAGTTAGAGAGAACTACAAGTACAGAACCCATAAGAAAAGCACTTACGGACCGTTTTTAAAATGATCCACCTCCTTTCAACGTCTCACCGTTTTTTCTCCAAAAGAAAACCTCACTCAGTTGTCTTATTTCGACCGTTATCTTAGACAGTATGATGTCAGTTTGGAGTGAGCATATTGAACTGGTGAACTTGACCAAAAGTGACCAAAAGTGACCAAAACATGACGAAAAGAGTTGAAAACTAGTCAAGACAGACAACAAGCCATTCTCTTTCATTATCTAAAGTCCATTTCCTCTCATCTCTTTTATTGCCGTCGTGAAGTGCATACTCATATCTCCTCTACCCACCCTACCTACTCTACCTCCACCGTCTCAATATCCAAGTATAACCCTCCTGAATGCATCCAAATGCGTCTCTTCACATCTAAAACCGATTTCCACATCTTCTACTTCCACCCACAACGCCATCTCCGAAAGCAGCCAATATGCACTTGTCACCCAGTGCCTTAACTGCAAGTACTGGTAGCACCTACTTCGTACCAAACTCCAGATCTGACGCCCCAAAAGACCTCTGCATCATCTGATACTATCGTACACATCTATGCACCACTTGTAACCGCGCCAACCAGCCTCTTATACCACCTTGGGATCCCCTGTAGCCCGCTGAAACGCCCCTGTTTCGTCTCACTTCGGTCCGTCTCTCTCCAGAGCTTCCAGGGCTGCTTTGCACCGGCAGAAAAAGCAATTCCGCGGCTAGCGCCCCGAATATTATGTCCAGCACATGTCTGAGACATTGAGCTTGCGCCAAGCGGGATACGACGAAATCGAGGAAATCGAGAAAATCTCCGTCAGGAGATTTCAAGCTAAAAAAGGCCAAAAAGGGCTACCAAAACGGGGTTTTTAACGCGAAAACTTGCTGAAAGATCATTACAAGGTCTTTTACAACCCCCCACCACCTCCTATTTACTTATATAGCCCTTTTTTGCACTTTTTCTCCCATCTCCGTGGAGCATACCCTCCCATCACACTGTCCTGCTGCTGGAACCTGCAATATCCCTCTGATTGCATCCATCACTTCGCCGACGGACAGCTGGGACCCGTGGAAACCCAACGAGACCGTTTCCAGCCTCCCCGACCCAATATTGACGTCTCCACACGTCTTGCCGTCCGTGCATCATGCACAGGCCCAATCTCGCATCAACATGTGCTACACCGTTATTATTAGACGACAACTGAGACAGACGGTGTGACAGCCTGAGACCAGACACGGCGTTGTAACAGATGGTTGCTGTATCACCGTGCAATGTATCATACAACAATATGTATCATGTTGTATTACTGTGACAACTTTAGTACACTGTAGGGGTCCTCAAGAATGTATACTGAGACCAATACAACTACAGCAACAAGATCTAGACCTAAAGATAATTGTAGCCCTATCCCTCCCCATCTTTCTTTACCCTTACCCTTTTCCCTCACCCTTACCCTCAATAACCCTCTAGTCCAACAAGGAGTTTCACGTCCACGTCAAACGTCAACTGTCAACTGTCAACTGTCTAGTATTATCACATTGACGGTTTCGGAAAAGCTAGGGATAAGTGTGATTATGTAATCGCACGTGAGAGGGGGGGATGAGTCACGTGACCAGAATAATTACAGGCAAAAAATATCTGGCAGAAAAAGAAGCGACTGAAAAAGAAACCATAGACACACTAGTCTCCATGAAGAAGAATTAAGCGAAATAATATACCAATTGAGGGATTAAAGAGCGGAGAAGTCACGTGACCTTCAGATAACGGTGACTAATAAGCTATAGAACTATTTTCTTGCTTTTTACTGGTCAGATTATGCCTTTATGACTTCATTACTTTTTTCGCACTTCCTCATGCAGTATTACTTAGAACTACTTGGAGATTAGTTGAAGGAAAATCCCGCTGGGGGTCCTTATTGGATGATCCAGAGGGAGTACAGGTACGAGAGTGGTACCATTAGAAAGAGCGTAGAAAGTTGCCAACAAGAACTAAGACAGTTGGTTTTCGGGTGTAACAAAATCTCGAGATATCAGCGGTTCAAAGTCCCCTATGTCTTTTTCAGTTACCCTCTGTATACATAGACTTTGTTGACGTTTGGGAGATCTTTAGTGGAGACCGTATACATCTTAAACGTGAGAGGCTTATTAGGCAACTAAAAGAACGTACAGAATCACAAATATCTACAAACCCATTTTTGCTGCTTAGTAATACTACCCCACACCTTTTTATACGTCTTTGTACCCTTGTTTCCCTTGTCGGTCATGTGGGATGGACTAGTTGCGTTGCGCTAGCTTCAGTGGAGACTTGGTGTGGGGATATAGTGGGTCCTGTGAGTTTCTTGAGTCTTTTCTCGAAGCTTCTCGAGGTTCCAGAAGGAGCTTAGACGGGTAAAGTAGGTAATGTACGATAATCTGGGGATTTATGACTTTTTTTTGCTTTTTTTCGTTTCTTTTTTGAAGACAAGGAGAGGAGAAGGGGTGGATAGAAGGGGATTTTGTAAGAGAAGGAGAAGAAGGTGGTACCACTGGAAAGAGGAGATCTGGGGGAGGAGAATGGCACCATGAACGACCGTTTTTCAGTATAAAAATGTCAAGATATAAGTTAGTAAAGTTTGTGGCACGCGCCTTTGTTAGGAGAAGAATAAAGAAATATATCTCGAGCCTTTGTATGCGATGAGATGGAGATGAGAGGGTTAGTGGGGAGATAGTGCCTTAGGAAGCATGGTGGTAGCTTCTTGTTGTCTGTAAGGTACGAATATGTTTGATATTGGACAAGATCTAATGTAGGTGAGTACGATAGGTGGAACTGGAACTGTCTATAACTTGAAATTTTGTATGAGAAGTAGAGGAGATGAGCGCATAGATAGATAGAGGCTGTTGGGGGCTATCTATTGGTAGCATAAAGTCTCCATTTGTATACACAATATTTCAAGTTAAAGATGTATGTTTCTTAGATAGAAAGCTAAGGTAAATGAGTGGATATAACTCGAGACTTTGTATGAAGAAAAGTTGAAATGAGTATACCATTGGGAAGCAGAGATTTGGGGCTACAGAACTAGGCCAATATTGGCCATGTTGCGTGTCTAAAACATTGAGTTGTATTGTCGTCGATTGATGTTGGTATCAGGAAGACAATATAACTGGAGATATTGTATGAGGACTCGCTGAAAGAACTACACAGATGTAATGGGAGCTGTCTAATTAGCAGAGTGACACTTTCTACTCTCTTTTGCACGCCAAACGTTCTATCAGTAACCATCTGAAGTTATCTACATGAGAGGTGGAAAAAGAGTGCTTATAACTCGAAATATTGTATGGTCATAAGGTGTGAAAACTTGATAATATGATAGAGAGAGATTAGGGCTACATAACAGTACCAATGAACAGTCAGTAGTGTTTCTTAAAGGTCCAGCATAGTGGAATTATCAGTATATGATTGACAAGGTAAAAGAGTGGATATAAGTCGAGATTTTGTATGGCATGAAGCTGTGGGAACTAAACCAGTCAGAAGAGAAAGCTCAGGGCTACAGAATGGTACCATTTAAACTGCTATTTCCACTCTACTTGAGTATCTTCAATATCACTGGAAGTTGATAATTGGCAAAAGTGGTTAGGAATGTAAATATATCGACAAATTGTAAGAGATGAAGCATAATGAAGTTGACAAGTGAGTATCCCGCGTTTAGGGCTACAAAAAGATACCAACATATACCATTTTCATGTATTGATGCCTCTATATGGTACTGGTCGTGGGCAGTGTAGGTAATGAGAACTCCGTATATCTCGAGATTTTGTATGAGAAAAAGTTGAAGCAAGTTTACCATTAGATAGAGAAAAATAGATGCTACCGAATGATACTACTATTTCGACTTTAGCTCTCATATAACGTCTATGAGGTGTTTCGTTGGAAGATTGTAGTTGGTCGATGTAATAAAAGTCTTAATAACTCGAGACTTTATGAGAGGGAAAACAATAAGAAGTTGACAATTAGGTAGATCCGAGCCAGGGCTACAGAATGGCACTGCTGTTCACTCTATTACACCTCACATTACTTCTTGAAGACTCATAACCTGTGCTTTGGATATAGCAGACTATATGCCACTATATATCAAGATATTGTATGAGAGAAAACATAATGAAGTTGATAGACGAGTAGAGAAGAGAAGGAGCTACATAATAATACCATTTTTGACCCCATAACGTCTCTAAATCCCGTACATTGTGCAACACTTGTGGTTTGAATGAAGGTAACTAAGTGGCGATATAACGCGAGATTTTGTATGAACGGAAGCAATACAAAGTTGATAGCTGGTCAGAACCAGGCCAGGGCTACTCAACGGTACCAGTCCTGACCCTATTACAGCTCTAATATCTCTATCATACTAATTCACAACCTGTGCCTTAGATGAAGCAGACTGTATGTCAGTAATACTCGAAATATTGTATGCGCAAAACTAATATGAAGTTGATCATTGAGAAGAGCTGAGTCTGGGATACAGAATTATACCAATTTAGACCCTCTTGCACCTCTAATACCTCTCGATTGTTCATAACCTGTGTTTTGAATGTAGGAAGTTAGAAGTCTCCCTACCTCGAAATTTTGTATGACCAAAAGCAAGAAGATGCTAATAGCTAGTAAGAACGGAGTCAGGGCTACAAAATGGTACCAATCTCGACCCCATAGCACTTCTGATACTTCTACATTGTTGATACCCTCCACTTATAGATGTGATGATAGAAGTCTCTCTAACTCGAAATTTTGTAGGAGAGTAAACAACAAGAAGTTAATAGCTGAGTAGAGCGGAGTCAAGGCTACAGAATGGTACCAATGATGACCCTATTACACTTCTAATACCTCTATATGACTAATGACCTGTGCCTATATAAGGAGGAGGTTATAAGTCCCTCTACCACAATAATATGTATGGGGGAAAACAGTACGAAAGTGATGGTCACGTACAACCATGCGGGAGCTACATAGTAATACCACTTTGGACTCTATCACGCATTTAACACCGCTACATGGTCAATATCATGTGCCTTAGATGAAGGTAACTACAACTCAGTATACCTCGAGATTTCATATGAGCAGACGCAACAAGAAGTTGATATTCATGTAGAACAGAGTCAGTCCTACATGATGGTACTACTTTCGACCGTATTGCACCTTTACTGCCTTTGAACTATCACAACCTGTACCCTAGACCTACGCAACTATATGTCTCCATATCTCAGATTTGTGTATGAGAGAAAACAACAAGAAGCTGATAAGCAAGTATAACGGAGTCACGGCTACAGATTGGTACCATTTGTAACCCCCTTACTCTTATAACACCTCTACAATGATCTTAACCTGTATCTTAGGCATAGATAACTATAAGTCCCTCTATCTCAAAAATTTGTATGACACTTCCCCAAAATAAATACACCATTAGAATCAGCTCAATCAGCTCTACAACACCCTACCATTTTCATTGCTTTACCACCTCCGCAACCCTCCAAACCCCACTTTTAAAGTTTCAATCCGTCAAATAATCCTCCACGACCGTATTACCCGTGCTTTATTCTCCCATCCCAACTAAACCTAACCATTATACTTACCCTTCTCAACCTCACAACATTCCTCTCAAAACCACGAATACTTCTCCTACAACCTCGAAACCACCACCAATCGACTCCCCTCGTCTCCCCGATCTCAATGGTACTATTCATTACCCTCCTACCACTTCCCCAGCCCTACTACGTAGCGCTGGGGAAATAACCTCTCACTACATACCCTCTGTCACCTCCACTTGTCTTCTCCACAACACATCATGGAAGCGATATTCATCACAGACGCCACATCACTCATCTTTGAGTACCCCGTTTCGGGCTCACCGCCAGCATGGAAAACTATCTCCGAGGAAATGGAGTTATCTCCAGATAAAGATATCATCCAAAGCACGTCGTCGTCCAATTACGTCATCTACCGGTTCAAGCGGAGTAGCGGACTCACCTTTGTGATTGTGGCTGATCCAACGGTGGCCCCAGCAGTACCAGCGCAGTTTGTGCAACTTTTGACAGACTCCATGGCGCAGTACTTTGTGCTTAGTAAGCTGGACTCCAACTACGACACCGTGACTCTCATTCTCAGCGAAACGCTGGACAATGGAGCGCCGTACCTGAGTGAACCGGACCAGGTGAGAGAGTTTGTCAGCAAGGGCGGGGTGCTTAGTAAGCTACTAAGTCAGAGCTCTGCTCCTACAAAGGTGTCACGGGTAGATGGCCCCTACTGGAGACGTCAGAATGTTCGACATACTCAGAATGAGTTGTTTGTGGACATTGAGGAGTCGATCACGTGTGTGGTGCGTCGTCAGGGCTCCAAAACGAGTCCTGTGGTCTCCTACATCAATGGAGCCATTTATCTCACATCTCATCTTTCTGGAGTTCCCGAGATTGAGCTTTCTCTTAGTCGTGCTATTTCTGGAGGTAAACACGTGTGCATTACTAAATCTGGCCCTTCCAGTCGGTTCAGATTCACGCCTCCAGATGGACGAACTCGACTGTTGACGTACACTCAGGACGTTAATGTATCTTCGCATTTGGTCAATTGTACGTTTCATACTGGTTTAGGGCTTCAGAAGGACGAGTTTGAGGTCCGGGTGGGTGTTATTATGAACCGAGGAGTCAAAGCGGTCGATAATCTCGCTGTGGAGGTGTTTGGAGGAAAAATTAAGACGCTACGAAACACCACGGGCGATTTCATTACTAATCAGACCGGAGGAGTGTGGAATCTCGGCACTACAACACCTATGGGATTCAATGCGACCTTTAGAGGTATTACCGATGGAACTGTGAGTCACGTGACGTTGAAATACTCGCTTCAAGGAGCTGTCCCGTCGGGTTTAAAGGTGGATAGTGTGAATATCGTTGCTGCGAGAGGGTTAGGGGAAGGAGTGAAGCCCTACAAGGGGGTCAAGTATGTGACTGAGGTGGGGGAGTACGTTGTCAGATAAAACGAAGGGTGAAAATGTCTGGGGGAGGTCTGATTATGGTCTTTGCAAAGGTCATAGGGAGCCACCAGGGCAAGGGAAGTTCAATAGATAATGAGAATGAGGTGTTGAAGGTGATATGGGGTCATTAAGACTAGATGAAGGTGTTACAGTAGGTGTTAAGTATTGTTGTAGACTCTCTTCAAGGTGTTGTATATGCTCTATTATAAAGCGTAGCTGTCATGGTATCTCCCAACACACTTTAGTTAAGGTATTAGTTGAAGAAAAGTTCCGCTGGGGGTTAGTTTTTGGGGTTAGAGAAGTCTGAGAGTCTTGAAAGTGGTACCGTTGGATAGAGCGGAGCGCGGGGAGTTGTTTGGTGTATTTATCTCTCTCTTATGAGTTGTATTTGTTGCTGTAGGGAGGTATATTTATGTTCTGTCTTCTTACTTTTAGTTAGACTTTACTTGGGATTTAGACTTGGCCAAAACATGGGCAACTGTATGGGAAAGATGGTCAAAAAAGACTGTTTTGAATGAAGGCAGGAGATGTAAGAGGGAGTCTGTAAGGCGAAATATTGATCGAAAATGGAGAATAATATATCCAAAATGATCCCCTCACCTAGGAGAACACTTCTGTGCTGTTCTTTTCCCTCCATCTCTTCTATTTACCGCTACAGTATTGTGTTGTGCTGCTGTATGGGACTTTTTGGCTCCTCCCAGAAAAAGCCAGTTTTGAGATTTTTTGAAATCTGAGAAAAAAATGAATTTCTCGAAAAACCTGAATCAAGGGTGAACTTGAATTTGGGAAAAGTAAAAGAGGGGTAACAGGATGAAGGAGGGGTCAAAATGAGAAACAAATGGTATATTCGTGATGGAGGGATTCTGGGGAGTACAGAGGTACCATTTATTATGTGTTTATGCCACTTTTGAGGCAATCCCTGCTTAGTCAGCAACCATATTCTGGCCAAAAAGCTAACAAAATCGTGGGTGAGTGTAAGAGAAAAGTGGGGGTTTCTGGAAAGTAAGGAAATCAGCGTTTTTGAAGGAGGGAAATAGCTCACAGTAGGACGACGCTCTATAGTAGTTGATTAGTATATTTATTTCGTCTCTATGTTGATTATTTCTGGGTTTAGACAGGTTAAGAATTTTCAGCAATGTAGATCTAACTAAAAGCTAAGTAGGTAGTTGGGAAATAAAGGCCAACGACAAGATCAGATAATGAAGACCAAGAAGTATGAATCAATTTATATGGGTCAATTTGAACGTGAATAACGATAATAACATATCTAGAAGCTGCCTAGTCTGCGTAGATGGTTCTGTATGCCATGTTCAGTTACTGTTGTCAAGACCTCAACTTATGAAGACATGAAGAGACATCCTTGTAACTGTGAGGCTATAGTCTACAGAATATGAGCAGTTGAAGCACAAGTAATGAACATGAAATAAAATGAATGTTTTGAATAAATCCATTAGTCAGTGCAAAGAGACTTTCTAGCACTTATACAAAGTGGCATTCGATATACTCACTTAGTCACACATCAACTCTCTTACTATCGTCGTATACGGTCCCACTGTCCCTGAAGCGTTATCCTTCATCAAGCCTACCACTTTAGAGCGATGATATAGTGAGCTCAACATATGAGCCTCACCATAACATGTAATCACGTGATTTTATAAGAAATTGCAACTCCTTAAAAAACATCTCTGTCTGACCTCCCTGTAAGACTCATTGCCTATGGTGAGTTTCAAGACATCATAATGATGCTATAGCCTGAATACTGCATATGGTGAGTTGAAAAGTATATAATATTCATCTCTGAAGAAAGACGAGCTCAATGGTACTTTCAGATTTGTTGTAGACCATATAGGTCACCAGATAACTGCTTGAAAGTACACTCCACCTAGTGAATGAAGACATCCTATATTGTTGATCGTTGACTAGATCCGTCAGATTCAACGAAAGTCACGTGACTAATAGCGCTATTCCAAATCGTTTGCTGAAGTTTCTGCATCTCTTCATGCCAATTGAGGCCTATTAGGTAGTCAGGGGAGCTTTTCAGCACGACTCATTAGATATATGATACGGAATAGGTAGAGGTGATAGCAACTCAAAAACAGAGGTGAGCTGTTCAAAATAGCGATACTAGTCACGTGACCAATTTCCAACCCCATGTATTCTCTCAATGACATGCAATATAACTCCATACAACGTAGCACAGTCTATCTGACGAAATACACCACCTAGAACAAATCAAAAAATACCATTAGAAGCTCCTGTATTTGGGGATCAATAATTTATTCTTTTCAGCCTTCCAAAGACCATATTGGCCACTCAATTCTGTTTCTTGACATAGGGGGCATGTAACAGACCTTACCGATGGGACAGTATATACATTTTGGTCGTCGTAAAACAGATCCAAAGGTACCATTCGATTCGTCTCGTTTCAGAGAGCAATAATATCTACTTCCCATCTTTCGGAGAGTTATATTGATGCTTCAACACTAGCTCTTGTATTAGGACATGTTACAGAGGCAGAAATATATACATTCCTGTACAATTACAACAGATTCAAAGGTACCATTGGATTCTTCTTAATTCAGAGATCAGTATTGTGCACTTTTTAGCTCGCCTAGAGTCATATTTGTCGTTTTATCCTTATTCCTGTATTACAACCTATTACATTTATAACCATCCAATATACATTTTACAACTGATCCAAGAGTACTTGTACCAATCAACTCTTCTGAGCCTAAGGATCAATAATATGTACTTTCCAGACCTCCCAGGGTCATATTAGTCGCTCAATACTGACTCTTGTGTACTTATTACAGGCTCTTGTATACTTGTTACAGATGCTAGAATCTCAGTGTTCTTGTACTCGTACAACAAATCCAAAGGCACCATTCGATTCCCCTCGTTCCATAGATCAATAATATCCACTTTCCACCTCTCTACGAGCCATATTGATGCCTCAACACTAGCTCTTGTATTAAGACATGTTACATATACAACCATCTTTTGTACATAGCTACAACAGATTCAAAAGTACTGATACCGATACCATTAGAATCTCCTAGATCCACAGATCAATAATATCCACTTTTCACCTCTTTACGAGCCATATTTGTCGATCAAAACTGGTTCTTGTACTATAGACGCAACAATCCATAGTACCGGTACTGGTTCCGGTAATACACCACCTACAATAAATCCATAGGTACCATTCGATTCGTCTCGCTTCATAGATTCAGAATATCCACTTCCCAGCTCTCTACGAGCCATATTGGTTGCTACAGTTACCAAGTTCATACATAATCAATTAAAACATAACAAAAATCCTTCACATCCTCCACATCCCTCCTCCTACTCCCAAATCTCCGCCTCGTCCTCCCTCTTGTCACTTTCCATATCATCTCCTCCTTCTTCCAGTCGTTCTCTCTCGGCCTGGGCAAGTCTCATGGCGACTCTCTTGGTGTAATCTCCAATAGATCGTCCATTGTTGGGCAAATCTCCCTGAACCTCGGCAAACCATTTATCAAACTCGGTAGAACCGGTAACGAGGTCAAACAGAGCCAGCCAGGCCTTTTCAGCGGCAAGTTTGATAGGAATGACCATTTCTCGAACACATGAAAAGGTGGAGGTGGCGAGCAGAGTCACGTGAGGCTTAGTCAGCGAATGTTGCTGTCTTGCAACTGTTCTCAGCACCACCAGGGCCAACCGACGAGTATCAGACGACGAAGAGGCCGGAGAAGTAATGTTCTGGGCCAGCTGAGTCAGCAGAATCTTTGTGATTTCAAAGGGCAAGCCGCCAAACGCCAAAAGAAGCTTTCCACAGGCTAGGGTAGCGGCATCGGAAACCGCAGGAATATCGGACTTCATCAGATCAAGGGTAAGGGTCACATAATCGGGCGAATCCACGGGCAGATCACGTGATGAAACCAACTCGTCTCCCGCCTGAGCCACCAACAATTCGTTAAGAACGTACGCGCCAAATTCGGTATTGTCCACCTTTTGAGAAACTTCATAGACGACCGACGCGTCTCCCACTCTGGCCAAGCCGCCAAGCATCTTGGCAAGCACGTGTTTGTCGAGTCCCGTGACTTCGTCGGCGAGATTGAACACCAGGTCACGTGACTGCTGGCTCATTTGTCCGCCTGCCCGTGACACCACTCCCTGGAGAGCCTTGAACATTGCGTTGGTGACTCCCTCGTCGGTCGAGTTCTTGACACCCGTCACCAGTTCACTAACTAGCGGATCGACACGTGACTGGAGGGTAATGAGAGTGCCCAGAGCTTCGGCAGCTTCGTTTCGCAGTCGTTCACTTCCCGTATCACTGAGACATTTTGCAAAAGTTCTCTGCAACTGCGGCAAGAAGGGCTTTAGGAACGCAGCACAGTTCTTGAGCAACAGGTTAAGAGTAGTCACGATAGCCACCTTGACTGAAGCCGGGAACCGTTCTCCAATGGTTCGAATGAGAGGTCCCGTGATCTGGGTCACGTGAAGCTTCAACAACGAAGGATCCACCCGTTCCACAATACATCCCATACCGTTAGCAGACGCTTCTCTCTGGTCTGACGTTCCGTACATCAGTCCCTGGACAAAGATGGGCAGAATACAGGCAGGACCCTTGGCAACATTGATACCAGCCAGAGGGATAGACGTATTTGCCAGCGCTGAGTAAGCTGGTTTCGACAGAGTTTCCAGTTCTTCTTTGCTGAGTTTTTTGACCAATGTCTCAAGAGCACTCTTGGCGGCAGAAGCGACACTTTCATCGTCCAGACCGTAGATACATAGCTCTGCCCAGTCAATGTAATAGGCCGACAGATCGAGCTGAGTCTGGGCGAAAAACGGCGCCAAAGTCTGGAACAGCAGGGTTCGAACCGCCGAGTCTTCATCCTTGGCCATAGACTTGAGCTGTTGCATCAGGGAGTGGATACCGTCGTCAGAGACGGACAAAAAGATGGACACCAGGGAGTCAAACAGGGCTGTGGCGCGGGATTCGTCAGAATTCTGGTCACGTGCCGAAATAATAGCAGAAACCAAATTACCCACCACCTGAGGAAGTCGTCGTAGCAAAGTCTGACCAGCCACAGGAGCTAGAGACGCCAGAGCTTCGGCGTTAAACACGGAAATCGGCTGAGACAAGAGTTTGGGAAGAACCACGGGGAAAATCGAGTTGGCACGTGACTGCATGATATCCTTGAGCGCCGCCAGAGCCGATTCGGGTCTCTCTTTAAGAAGCTGCAAGAGTTTAGGGAGAATATCGTCAACGGCAGAATTGCCCATGATTTCATTGTAGACGTCAAAAGCCGAGGCTGCGGCGGATCTGACGTCACGTGACGAGTCCGTAAGAGTCACGTGCAAAATACCCACGATTGTCGACTTGTGGGTCTCCAATTGGTCTCTTGACGACGAAACAATGAGTTCCTTGAGAGCAATACAGATTCCCTGTTTTTGGTCCGAATCTGAGTTGTCCAAGTTTGTCTGGAGAGTGGGCAAAAGTTGCTGCAACGAGTCAGAAACACGACGAACCAGTTCTCCCAGAGTAGAAGCCGCAATTTCCCGCTGTTCATGGTCCCTGGAGGCCAGCCGGGTAACTACCTGATTAGTAAGCTCCGGCAGAATTTCCTTGACGGTTCGAGGAGTGTTTGCGACCAGAGCCTTCCAGATCTCGATGGAGGCCAGTCGGACCTGTCCAGATGTATCTGCTCGACAAACAAAGAGGTTGGCGAGTACGGTATCACGTGTCTGTTGTCCCAGCAACGACAGCAGAGCCTGGCCAGCGTTGACGTCGTCAGTTTCGTCCAGTTCGTTCTTGGTGAGTCCCGTGAGCTGGAACAGCAAGTCTCCCATGAGTTCCACGGATGCCAGTCGAATTCGGTGGTTGGTATCTGACATTCCCACCAGTAACTCGGGCAACAGGAGGTCGACGGATTTAGAGGAGAAGTTACTGACAAGAAGCCGTCCAGCCTTCAGGGAAGCATCTCTGACCGAATCAACATCATCAGCCAAGCCAGAAAGAATCACGGGAATGATCTGAGACAGATAGGGAGTCAGAGAGTTGCCAAAAGTGGCTGGTAGGAAGATCATAAGAGGCATAAAAGCTGCTCTGATATGGTTCTTGGGGCTCGAACAAGACTTGATGACTTGAGGCAAAATATCCTCCAATTTTCGCAGTCCAAGACCACAAACGACTTCAGAAAGACCCTGCGCAGCTCCAAGATGGTCGCCGGCACGTGACTCGTCTCTGAGAGTGGACAGAAGCCGAGGAACCAAGTCAGGGAAGGCAGATTCGCCAAGCTTTTCAATCAACGAACCAAGAGCTCGAGCAGCAGTAGCACGAGTACCGGGGACAGGATCGACCATGGCTGTTTCCAGGGAAACGGTCAGTTCCGGCAGATAAGGCGCGATATCTTGAGCAGAGGTCAAAATGGCCATATTGCCGACAATCTGACACGCCTTCTTTTTGACGGCGGCCGAACGGTCACCTAGACCTCGTTGGAGCACGTGACTGATGAGAGCGAGCGAGGGAGCGTCAATGTAGTGAACAAACTGAGTTTTAAGGAGTCCATCCAGAGCAACCTCGGTCTTCTCCGGCTCAGCAATAGCTCCAATGAGTTTGGGGACAAGAGCCTGGATCTCGGGGTTTGAAATCACGTGACCAAACCGGTTCAACGAACCATTTGCCGCAGCCCTAACCTCTTTATGAGTATCGTTGAGGACAGCCACGATTTCAGGAACAATCAGCGACAAATTCGTGGACAATTCATGAGGAGACAAGTAGGCCATGTTACCCAGCAACTCGACAGCTCCCCTCTTTGATCGCCAAGCAGTCAGATTAAGATTCTCAATGGCCATAGGAATGAGCTTGGAAACTCCATAGGCCGTGGTATGTTTCATAACCTGTCTTGAAGCGTCATTGGTGGCTTCTCTGACCTCGAAAACGGGATCTCCAAGAGAAGCCAAGACTAGAGGCATCAATTGAAGAGCATAGGGCTCGAAATGTCGCTGTAGAGCCATAGAGAGTGTTTCCACGACAAACTGGGCACTTTGTCGAGCAGAAGACGACTTTTTGTTCTCCATAGCGTCGGTAAGAGTTCGAATCAAGTCGGTTTGACCAATAGAAGCAATTCCTCCTCCGCGGACGAGTCCAGCAATACCATAAGCTGCTCCTCTTCTGATAGCTAGAGAGGAGTCAGATAGGAGCTTGTCGGTGAGCTGGAGGAGGTACTGGTCACGTGACTTTTTGTCCATCTTTGCGACCAATCCGGAGAGACATTCGGAAACTCTGAATTGAACCGACTCGGAGGGAGTATCGAGGGCAACCAACATTCGATCATAAATGACCGGAAGACGAGAATCAGAGGATTCAAGGTGGCGAGCCAAAGCTCCATAAAGGACGACACATGACGAGATCACGTGATCATCGCTCTCGGACCCGTTACTAGCTTTATTCAACCGATTCTGGATAATTTTCATCAACTCTTCGACATTCTTGAGTCCATGTTGATCAACTAGAGCCAGACCAGCATCATTAAACTCCTGTCTGACATCCGAATTGACGTCCGAATAGCCCGAATCGACGAGAAACTCGATAAAGGAGATCACGTGAGCTGAACTCATACTTTGGGCCATTTCATGGACGGCCAATCCAGCTCCACATCGGGCTTCCCATTGATCACGTGCACTTTCGCCCTTCTTGGGTTTCCCATACTGATCCAAAGTAGGAGGAATAGGTACAGACGCTCTGATAATGTACTCCATTAGTTCATCATATGATGAGTCGGTTGCTGTGTTGGCATAGGCTCTGGCACAGGATAATCTCAAGGAAGATGACTCAGCAGCTAGGAAGGGCAAAAGAGCCGTAGAAGAAGGCTTGGAAAGCTCGTTTTCGGCGTAAATCTGCTCGGCCAGTTCGCGGTTCACGTCATCTACATCAAAACACGTGACATACAGCTCAGGAGAGGCATCATCAAGTGTTAGATGGGCGTCAATGGATTCGAGAATAGCATGACGGACGGTAGTGTCGCCGGTGAAGAGATTTTGGAGTAGGACGTTCTCTTCCTGCTTAGTAATCGTCAGAGCCACGTGCTCGACCACAGAATAAAGACATTCACGTGCAAGTTTGGCTTTAGTGGGAGTAGTCTTCATCAGGGAGATGAGAGCACTCATAATCTCTGAACGAGGAGTGATTACGTCAGCAAACGCAGAAGTATGGCACGTGACAATCTCGATGGCAAGATGAGTTTGCTCCTCGGCAATTTCCTTGTCACGTGATTGGTTCTTGAGCACGAACAGGACAATAGGCAAAACGAAGATTAGAGAAATAGCGTCAAGAGGAGTCGCCATAGCAACAGAATGAATCTTGTAGAGAACACGGGTGATCAGCGAATCACGTGACTCCTTCTGCAGCTCTTCAGTCACGTGATTACCGTACATTCTCAGCAAACAAACAGCCAAGAACGGTCTAATGCTGCCCAATTTGTCATTGGTGATCCAAGACATATCGGTCAATGTTCTGGTCACGTGACCCTTCACCAGGACGTCGACGTTCACGTGACTGATCAATTCCAGCATCAGTGTCATTGCCGGCCCAAACCAAGTTTCCTTTCCGTTATCAACAGTGATAGCCGCCTTACTCAGAGCCGAAATGATGTTCATGAGTCTGGTCACGTGATCAGCCACAACCCTAACCTCCGCCCTAACCTCCTTTTCCTTTTTCATCTGCTCATCCACCTTGATTTGTTCCTCCTTTGTATACTTCTTCTTTTCCACCACTCCCTTCTTCTTTTGCAGCTCCTTCTTGAGATTCTCCTCCCACATTTTATCCTGGTATTCCTTTGAATTTTTATGGGCCACTCGCTCGGTTCGTTTGATATCGAACGCCAGTTCATCTTCAGGAGTGTTATAGATGGTAACAGCTTCTGTAGTGACGGCAGAGAGGTTTTGCACCGAAAACTGGTTGACCACGTCCTGAGAAAACACGTCAGGAGCAATAAAACAGACGGTAGCAATGGTAGGATAGAGATCTGGAGAGTCAGGAGAGGCGATAATGTCCTTGACACGTGATTCGTTGTCCAAAAGAAGTTTCCTGGGATCTCTTCCAGCTCCAAGAACACATTCAATCCAGAGAGAGACGCCGCAAAGAACCTCAAGAGAAGCTACCAGGGCGCCGTCGCAGTTGTTTTCAGCTCCAAACAGAGAATAGAGTAATTTGGAGTACTTTCTTTCGGTCACGTGAGTCCCCTTGACTCCCTGAACCACTGCTTCAGCTAGAGCGTCCGAGTAATTGTCTCTCAGAGCAGGACCCACCAAACGGGCACATTCCACGTCAGTCTTGGTTTCAGAGTCTCCAAACGAGTAGAAGAAGATGGCCGAACCAAAGGAGGCCGAATTCTGGTCGTTGATCTCCTTGAAAAGTGCTTCTAGAGCTCTAAAACCGGTAGTGAACTCACCTGCAGACAGCTTAGTATAAACACGAGAAGAAAGGGCTAGATCAAGGGCTTTTTCGGTGTTAACTGCTTTGCCAGCCTTGGTCAGAAGGTATACCGCTCCCAGACCGGAAATTGCGCCTTTAACGACCGTAGCTGAGGCCAGAATCTTGTCCAGTTGCTCAGTAACATGTACAGCGTGCTGGGGGAAGTTGACGAGCTGAAGAACCCAAGTCTTGACCACTCCAATGTTGGAATCGGATAATCCAGCAGCCAGAGTCTTTGATTGGTCAGCTGAAAAGTGCACAAGGAAGGCTCGAACCAGAGAGGTCAGAGCAATCTCGTTTTTCTCTTTGGCCACAACGGGACAAAGGGCGGACGACAAAGAGGAGTCGACAACTCGGCATCCGGCAATGGCCTGCCCATACGCCACCTTCTGTTCAAGAACGGTTACCTTGGCAACGGTCTTTGCTAGCTCAGAGTAGAGGGCAGAATGGGCAATACCGGAAGCAACCCCAATACAACCAACGGCTCCATCTCGAGTGAGCTGATTGGACGATTTGAGGCACGTGACTAGAGACGGGGAGATGCCATCCACCAGGGTTAGGGCAGACTCGGATTCAGCATCCAGACTTTCCAGCAACAAGGGGATGGCGTACTCTAGAACAGACTCTGGAGCTCGAAGAATGGATTTTTTGGCGGAATCGAAAATGTCCGAACCGAGAGCGGTCTTTTGGTCACGTGACAGGTTGTCAAAATACCCACCACAGAACTGCTCAACTGCTAGTTTACCCGGAAGTACCTTTGCTCCTAGCACGCAAGATCCGTAGAACTGAGTAAACCCCTTATGATCAAGTTGAGCAAAGGTTTGGGGAGCATTTTCAGCAGCTGCAGAGGCCAGACAGCCTAGGAGGGCGGTGAAAACACTGGAACCAGGTAGAACCACCTTCATCAGCTTAGTCAGCGCATTCTCGGATGTAATACAAGAGGCAAAAGTGGCTCTAGTCTGTCTCAAAGCACTCTTTGCCATTCTTTCTCGGTCACAAGCGGAACAAAGGTCCACCAATTCAGCCTGCATTGTCACGAGATCCTTGAAGATGAATTCGTTCAAATCAGCCTCAGAATTGGTCAATGAAAAGGCAACAAAAAGATTGGTCCATTCAAGAAGAACCATCAGATTGTTGGTAGACGACTTTTTGTACAGCGAATACTGCTTGGACAGCACCGGAACAACCTTCTTCAAGGACTCGGGGTGTTGCTTTAGGAGTAAACGCCAAGTGTCCACTACAACGTCCCTCGACACGTGATCAGAGTAGTGTGGAATGGTCTGGAATAGGGCATTGAGAATCGACGGCAGGGCGTCTGCTGAGGGGAGAAGCAGTTGCTGCTCCCGCCAGAACTCTAGCCGGTCTTTGCAAGATGACATCTGGGTTAGTTTTGTTTTTGGAATTTTCGAGCATTTTTTTGAATTTTTCGCAGAAAAATGAAAAAATGCGAGAAAATGAGAAAAACGGTGGAAACCGAAGAAACCGAAAAAAACGGTAGAAAATGAGAAAAACGGTGGGTAACGGAGAAATCCAAGAGAAGAGCCCGAAAACGAGTCTGAGAAGAACTCCCCAACGTCTCTGATCTCGTAGAGCCCTTGTTGGGGGTGTTGTGGAGGGTAGGGAGAGAGAGAGAAGAGAGAAGATCATTACTGAATAGTACCAAGACCAAAAAAGACTGTAGACGAGTAGAAGAAGTCTAGACATGTTATGAGTGAGTAAAACTCGCATGGCCTTTTCATGGACTCGTCTTGGACTCTTCATGGACTCTGCTAGAAGCACTTCTGTATGGTCTTAGAGGGTAGTGATAGAGGTGAAGGAGAGAAGATGAGATAGATGGGTAATATGAGAACAGTATAACAGTGAGATAGGACAGGTAAACAGATGGGTAGGGGTGGAATCACGTGATCTGCCGTTTTGGAGTGTTCTTCAGTCTGTTTGACATGTTCATACTATGGTTGAATGAACAGTCATAGGAAGGTAGGGAGGGCCATACAAGGGACAGTGGAGAACAGTAGGACAGCCTAAGATAGCCCGAGACAACCAGAAATGCCACTAGAGACTACCCAAAGACTAGACACTGACTTGATGAACTTGTAGAGGTCATTGGACAGTGGTAGTTGGTTCTGAAGATGGTCATATGATAGGACTAGTAGGGAGGAGAAGACTAAGAAGAAGACCAAACTCATCAGCAGTGTCGATAAAAGACCTAAAACATCTCAAATAGTGATTTAAGATCATTCAAACACTTTGAATAGGTCAATGAAGTCCATGATCCATGTCTCTTAAGTCTTACTGTCTTCCCTCCCTTCAACCCACCAATAGTCTAATGTCAGAATAGACAGAGGAGACAGTTGGGAGTCAAGAGTAAGCATCAAGAAGAAGAAGAAGAAGACAACCAGACCTAAGATAAAAGAGCTCCATGAACTGAACAACATAAACTGCAAAGAACAGAGCATCAATTGGTGTACGTCTTAGTCAGATTCACATGTTCACCAAAATACATAACTCATCAGATGTCATCAGTTAATTCTTCTCGACCACCTCTTCTTACCATTCTTCTCTCTTGTCACTCTCCCTTTATCTGTCTTCAAACAAGTCCCAGTCTCATCATAGGCCATCCTTAGTCTCTGGTATCATGGTAGAACGTCCCAGTGGAACACCTCCTTCAGTCAAAAAGTGCCCAATCTGTCCTATCAAAGTCACACCACCAATGTCACCTCCACTCTTATCAGCTGATGTTCCGATGACACTCCCCACGTCACCTCTCATTGACAGCAAAAACTGACCCATTCTTAAACCCCCTCCCATCCACTTTATTCTCTTCCTTCTCCTCTTCACTTTATTCTCTTTACCTTCTCATCACATCACCCAACGCTACCAATCAGATCAGACAGAAGACAGAGAAGACAGTCAAAGAGAACAGTGAGAAGATGAACACGACAAAGACCCCTCAAACAAGTGGTCCTCACTCGTCTCACCTTTCCCCACCACCTCCATCATGTCATCTCGGTCACGTGTCTGATCAACAGAAGGAAGACAGACAAGACAGAGAAGACAGAGAAGACAGAGAACAGTGAGAAGTGGAAGACCTTGAAAGCAAGTACTCGATCCCCTCTTCTCATCCACTCATCACACTCCTCTTGCCATCTTGGTCACGTGCCATCCTTCACATGATCCACCCTCTCCTTACCCTCTCTCCCACTTCTCCACACTCCATACCCCATAACCACTCCCCCTCAACAGCCTTGTAACTTGTCACAATTCGACTCACCATAATTGTCTGTGTTAGTAATAGTCCGGTAGTCGTGGCCTCACGTAATACTCACTGAATTCAACACCTGAGATGGCCTGTATAGATTTGCAAAGTCCAGACTTGAAAAATGTACAGCTTGTAGGAGATTTGAGATCTTTGCTCCAAACGCAGGTGTGACACTTTTTCATGGGTTAGGGTAGGGTTAGGGCAAAGAGGGAGGAGAGAAAATATATCAGAAAGGAAGTAAGAAGAGCAATGCTAGATCATACCACAGCTTCTTATCACTATGTTATCACTGTACAATCCTACTGTCTCTTCGTATATCCCTTTTTCACTCATAACCTCTCTATAACCTGATTCAGAGGTGCTACAGACTAGTGAGTGGTACCATTGTGACCGCGAGACCGAGGAGATCATTTCCGCATTGGTTTTACTCGTTTTGGAAATTTATTCGTCATTTTATGAAGGTATCTTTCTTTTCATATTTTTCGCATGTTTTTTTAAGGTGATTCGAATTTTCAGAGCTTTGTAAATAGAGTTTCTGTTTCCACAGGTTATGAGTACGGCTTGAAGGAGTGAATAATACTCTCAGCAGCTTGATTAGCCTCAAAATTTTGTCCCTTCTCTTTCTATGGCTTTTATCACGTGATACACACCCTTTTAGAAAGGGCATCTCTTCAAAACCTTCTTTTTCATTAGATTAAACTCTATTACTAGTTACCCTACCTCTGGGAAATATAAAAACCACGTCTGAACACCCTAGAACGGCAACTAAACCGGCCAGTGATGAACGACGTTGTTACTCCGTGCCAGATCTCTTTACGAGAGCCACGTGACATACCATCATGCGGCTGAAGGGCGCTGTGGACCAAAGCCCGCGTCTCAACCACCACATAGGTCTTTAACCAATCTGAGGCTGGTTTAGTTGGATTTAGTTGGCGATTACTTGGGATATAGTTAAGGGATGAGTAAGTGGAGAGTTTAGTTGGGTTTTAGTTGGGAGAGTAGTTAGGGGGTAGAAGAGAGGGTAAGTAAAGATTTGGAAAAGAGAAATACTGCTATAACAGGGGAAGGAGAAGAGATGGAGAGATAAGAGTTCGGGGGGAAGTTTGGAGGGGGTAAGGGAAGGTGGATACAGAAAATGGGACGTTTCTATGGTATATTGCATGTTTTAGAGGGATGTTCTACTACATAGAGTAGACTAAGAGTCCGTATAAAACAGTACTAGAAACACTCAATGACCATAAAAAAGATACAATTAGGGCAATTAGACCACGTAGAATCGTTATTTCGCACTCTTGAAGTCACATGACGTCTCCTTCGTTTTCTATAGTCAGATCAAGCCATTTTTCTTACTAAACATATTATAGCTACCTCAGTTTTCATCCAAAAGACTCCAAACCTCGTCAGATTGATCAGCTAGATGACCTCTATCTTGTGGTACTCTAAGATCGCCTGTACCCCTCCTACTTCAGCTAATATCCTCACATCCATTTCTTTCCGCCAAGAAAATAACCGAAACGCTAATTGGGAAATGAAAAATTTGATCGTGCAGGGGTGAGTGGTCACGTGGTACCAAAGTCACCGCGGTCACGTGATAATATCAGATCTGGAACAAAAAACAAGATCGGAGAATTATTCGTGGAGTTGAGCAGTTATTAGTAATCATTTATGCTTCTCTTGTCGTATTTTATGTGGGTTTATGGGGTAACAGGTTATGAGTAAAATGATGATGAGCAGAGGTGGAATGGAGACAGAAGATGTAATTATGTTAAAAAAAAAAAAAAAAAAAAAAAAAAAAAAAAAAAAAAAAAAAAAAAAAAAAAAAAAAAAAAAAAAAAAAAAAAAAAAAAAAAAAAAAAAAAAAAAAAAAAAAAAAAAAAAAAAAAAAAAAAAAAAAAAAAAAAAAAAAAAAAAAAAAAAAAAAAAAAAAAAAAAAAAAAAAAAAAAAAAAAAAAAAAAAAAAAAAAAAAAAAAAAAAAAAAAAAAAAAAAAAAAAAAAAAAAAAAAAAAAAAAAAAAAAAAAAAAAAAAAAAAAAAAAAAAAAAAAAAAAAAAAAAAAAAAAAAAAAAAAAAAAAAAAAAAAAAAAAAAAAAAAAAAAAAAAAAAAAAAAAAAAAAAAAAAAAAAAAAAAAAAAAAAAAAAAAAAAAAAAAAAAAAAAAAAAAAAAAAAAAAAAAAAAAAAAAAAAAAAAAAAAAAAAAAAAAAAAAAAAAAAAAAAAAAAAAAAAAAAAAAAAAAAAAAAAAAAAAAAAAAAAAAAAAAAAAAAAAAAAAAAAAAAAAAAAAAAAAAAAAAAAAAAAAAAAAAAAAAAAAAAAAAAAAAAAAAAAAAAAAAAAAAAAAAAAAAAAAAAAAAAAAAAAAAAAAAAAAAAAAAAAAAAAAAAAAAAAAAAAAAAAAAAAAAAAAAAAAAAAAAAAAAAAAAAAAAAAAAAAAAAAAAAAAAAAAAAAAAAAAAAAAAAAAAAAACGAAACAGAAAAAGATCGTGTTCACCAGCTCAATATTTGTTGTGCCGGTACGCAGGTATTGAGTGAGAATGTCTTTTGCGAGTTTTAACAGGTTATGACCACTTACTAAGCACACTGTACTACTACAGATTTGGGTGATGTTTGCAGAAGTTGGAGAGAAGTGTTGGTGTTGAGGTGGAAGGGTTGGGTGTGGGTTAGGGTAGCTGTGGGGGTTAGGGGAGGGTTTAGGTAAAGGGATTTCTCGTTTTTTGACAATATTTCGCGAATTGCATGGAGATCTTTGTAGTGACATGAGAGAGGTTTAGTATAGTTATGTTTAGTTGATATGGATAATGTTTGGTTGGGAGAATGGTTGAAAAAGTGAGTTTTGAGGGAGATAATAAAGTGGAGGATATTAGGGGATGGGGAGGTGTTAAAGTGAAAAGAAGGGCATATTCATGATCAGAGAATTGAGGGCTTTCTAACAGTACCACTCTTGACCGTATTCGCGCTCCTCCCAGTTTACGTTTCATACTGTTTATCTTTTCCCAAATAGGCAGGACCCAAACTTGGGCTGCAGGGAGCATGCAGTGCAAAGCAGTCCGTCCAGGGATTAATCACTTGACTAGAGATTTGCGAGAGCGAAATTGGAAAAGTGAGTGAAAAATGTGGTGGATTGGGGTTGGTTGGGTATGGGTATTTTTGGGGTTAGGAGGGGTCACGTGAGGGAGTTTTGAGGGTCAGGGTTGGTGGTTTTTTATGGTATTATTTGGACTGGTCAAGGGTGTGATAATATTGAAGGTGGAGGTGGAGTGGAGTGGAGTGGAATAAACCGGTTTTTTGAAGGAATAAAAAGGAGGCATTTCCGTTACCCGGGTAACCGCTTCGGAAAAAGTCGAATATCTGGTTATTTCGCCGATATCTCTTCTTTTGACCGAGTTCATCGGCTTCTTCTGAGACAGAATATGTGTGGAAAGCGACGTGCGTTATCTGAGACTGGAGGTGTTGTGAAGTTGGTCAGGTGATGCAATGTGTGATTAGGTGACATAACGCTTCTATCAAGTGATACTGTCGAGTTGACTGTCTTCATACTGGTCATTACACTGGTTCAGTCATACTGTCTTCAGACTCCTCAGACATCTCTTCGACAGGAGATAACTTTATCTTTTTTTCATTGAGGTCATACGGGGTCAGGTTGGTCTTGTCTACTGCTCTATGATGTTCAGGTTGTGCTGTCATGACATATGTCTAGTCATACTGTCTACTATTACTGCTCAGTCTTGGTATAAGTGGTCCTGAAGAACTCTGGATCAGGTGATGATACTTCTCTTTTAGTCATTAGAGGCAGCCATCAGAGGTCTTCTGTTGATGGCTTGTTCCTGTCATGGTCTTCAGTTCAGTTAGACTACCGGCCCCAGATATGATCCAACAGTTGGACTGAGTTGATGCAATTGGTGGATCTTCAGAGAGTCAAGTCATGCTGTTCAATCACTTTTAGTTGTTCGCTGCATGAACAAGACTTCTCTGTCCCTCTTGTTTGGTCATACTGTCAAGTCATTCTGGAGACATTGTTCTGTCTTTTGCTACACGTCTTTAAGAGCACTGTGGACCAGGAACCGAACATTATCTTCTCAGTCAAATCAGTCAGCTGCTACATCGTCTAGTCCTGTCTAGTTGACTGTCTTGTTCTTCTCTATGTTCAGTCATGCTGCTCTGTCATACTGCTCTGTCAGTGGTACCAGACATGATTGAACAATTGGACAGTGATTTTTCATTGGCACCATCTTCGGAGAGTTCAGTCAGACTTCCTTGGATAGTTGGCTACATGGACAAGACTTTTCGGGTCGTGTTTGGCTGAACTGTGGTGTCTAGTTATACTGTGCAGTCAGCATTAGAGGACTCCGTCAGTTTCGTTCTTAGACTGAAGAGACGTGTTTCAGGAGGCATTAATGTGCTTGTGTGTTGTTTGCTGAAGTCTCTGAGCAGTTAACTACACTGTCTCCAGGGTGTTACGATACTGTCATACTACTCAGACACTTTCATACTGCTCAGTCCTTGGTGATTCAATTGACTAGCGCACTTCAGAGAAGAACAGTTACTTGGGCGATGGTAACATTCCACTGTCAATGACATTTGTTCTACAATGAACTGTCTTATTCTTCAGCTCACTGTCTTGTTCTGTTATACTGTTCAGTACGCTATTGTACCAGTGATAGACTTGTCAGTTATACTAGGGAATAGTTGTGCAGAAGAGTATTGTGACTGATGGAATTGAGTTATTATTGTTTTTTTCATACATGGATTGCTTAGTCAATCTGTTGTGTGGTATTCCATGTTCACCTTCTCCTAAGGTATGCTGTGGTGGTCAGTCATCCTGCACAACAGTGGCGGACGTCTTCAGACAGTTGTGTCTATGAACGTCAGCGACTGGGAAATGCGGTCAAGACTTTTTCATTGACAAACTTGTCTGGTTGCACTGTGTCTAGTCATACTGTTCTTGCCCATTCTATCTTCAGTCATATTTCTCAGAGCACTTGACCAATCCTACAGTGAGATTGAAAGAGGCTCAGATGTATTTCCAACTTCAAACACTGCTGTTGATACTGGTCATTCTTTTTTTACTTCCAAAGAACTTCTCTGATATGACATTCTGTTCAGTCCTTCTACCAGTCTTACAGAACAGCCATCGAACTCAACAGTACCATCTCAGCTGACCACTTCAGTCAGTGATATTGTTGCAGGGTAGAAGGAATTGTGTACTAGGATCATTAAGTTGTTGCTGGTCTTCAGGTTACTTCATTGTTTTCGTTCTGGCCTATTCAGTCATGTTCAAGGTATACTGTCTCATACTGTCTCCTCCACCCTGATGTGACTGCCAGTCGACATTGTTCCGGCAATCCACTAGCTCAGTGACAGTAACAACAGTCTTCTGGTACCTCAGCAATTGCCTGACTAATGACTGCTCTCACTGAACTGTCATACTACTCAGTCTTACGACAGTCAATTCTTGCTGACCATCAGGTGATAGGAGCCCAACTACCAATATTGAAGACCTGGGAACTCTGAGACTCATCAGAACATGTCAGTGATATTACTGTCGACTACTGATGATTACTGACGACTCAGATCTGCTCATTTTATTCTTTTCAGTTGGCTCTTAAGCTCCATCTTACAGTCCTGTTCTACCACTGTCACACTACCAATACCAGACATACCACAGCCTACCACCCTTCTTTACCCCTACCCTACCCTACCCTACCCATCCACCCGTCTAACATTCTATTACCATCATTTTACTAACTCAGTCTTGCTACTATTAACTACCTATCTACAGTCCGACTGCACCAAGACGACTGACTCGACACGACTACAAACAACTTCATCACGTGACCCAGTTCTTTCACGTGATCCACACTAACGTCCCCGACTCTTTACTCACGTGACCAGGTCGCCAATCGGCCACCATGAACACCCTCTACTCCTCTCACCACGTGTATCTGCACCTGTCCAACAACGACTTGTTGCAAATTCCCTACAATCAGACATTGAGCTCAGAGACACCAATCACGACCCTAACCCCGCCTCCCCTCGGCTCCAAATTGGTCATAACCTCTCCGTTTTCCTCTCAACCTGTTTTATACGCCATTCAAGGCCATCAAATCACCTATTACGACTCTATAGGCGATACATGGCACTCCATCTCTTCTTCCTCTACCCTCCCCTGGTGCACTGATGCGACTCCCTTTGCTCCTGCTGTTCTTCAGGACGGAATTCTCTTCTATGGAGGCAGTTGTTCCTCCAATCAGGTTTTGTACAGTTACAACACGAGTACCAAGTCTACAACCAAACTAGATACGACAGTGCATCCGCTGGGCTTCGCTGAGTCAGCGTATACCAATATCGACTATGCTACTACTGTTTTTGTTGGAGGAAACACGTCGACGTCAGTATGGGTAGGAATGAACCAAGTGGCTTATTATCAAGGCGGATGGAACTACAGAAACGTTGACAATTTCGGAATGTTGGATTCCCGAAGTGGAGCGTTATTATTGCCGATTTACCCGGCTTCTTACTCTCTTGATAGCTCTTCTAAAGCCGATAGAGCTCTGATTCTAGGAGGTACTGTGGACGGTAGAAGTGCTCAGCCGTACTCTGCGGTTCTCGAATTTGGAGATCTCGGCTGGAGTTACCAGGGCAACGCTTCTTTTGAGGTCCAGGGCGGAATTGTAGGTGCTGCCCTGTTGTTTGAGACTTTGGTTACTATTGGGGAGGGCCAGACAGAAGAGAAAGAAGGCCTGCAGGTTCAGGAAAAGATTAAACGAAGTCTTGGCATGCTTAGTAAGCGGAGCACCTACTCTATCCAACTCTACAATGTCAACAACCTGGAACCCGTCCAAAAGTACGTTCCCAGTGAGGCTCAGACGACGACTACTATCAGTCAAGCGTCAAGTACACAAGTAACAGGTCCTACAGATGCCCCTAACCCTAGTTCTTCGTCTTCTCCCGAAAAAGGCCACTCTGGAATGTCTACTGGAGGAATAGCAGCTGTCAGTACCATTCTCCCTCTAGTGGCTATATTCACTCTTTTGGCTGTCTGGTGGTGGAGAAAAAAGAAGTCAGGTGATGTCCAGTTGCCCAGGGAACGGCTAGATTACTTTGACGACTTTATGCCACGTGATCGCGCAGATATGAGTGATGCAAACTCGCTCAATTCATGGACAGAAAAAAGACGTATTTGGGAGTCGGATCTCAACAGAAACTCGATTCTTAGTAACAAGGATTTGGTTACTAATCGAGATTCCATCCTAGATCCGGATTTACCGCTTCCCAGTCCTCCCAGACCTGTCAGAAAGTCGTCAGTCAAAAGTGCGTTTTCATATGATGATAATGTCAACGATGTCCAGGTCTTAGTCAGCAGCAGGAGAAGGACGCAATTAAGAGTGGTTAACGCCGATGAGGATTTGATTGATCTGTAACGAGCGGGGAGATTAGTCAGCAGGAAGAACGAAAGGCGTTGTCCTGTTGCTTAAGCGGTCCCCTCGACCTAGACTAACTGTATTATATAATGAGTGTATTTGTTTTGATGAAGGGAGTGGAGTAGGGTTGTGGTAATTTGGTACTTGTAGTTCTTTGGGTGCATTATAGATATCTGGAGTTCTTCGGGATACTTGTGACATTTCATCCCACAACTTCGACATACCAGTAGGTATACTACAAGCACAAACTACACATCAGACCTCTCATCACAGGTATACAATGTCTTAGATGGTATATTGAGACAAAGTGGAGTAAACGTGTTCATTATATGTAGCTCTGAGACGTCTGATATATTCATTGGCAAACTACAGTACTCGTACTTCATATCTACTCTCAATCTCCACTACGAACGCGAATGATGGCTGGTACCACTGTCTAGTTTTAGGATTGTACAGTGATGAATGACAAAGTGAGGTGATAAGATAAAACTTGTTGCCTCAAATAGTTACAGAGTCATCAGATATACTCTTTGAAGAACTACTCATAACTGATATATACTTGTACTTGTAACTACTATAGATGTCAATTGGTTCACTACCGTAGTTGTAGGATCTTAGATTGTATATTGAGACAATCGGGAGTGAAATAAATCATCTTATGTAGCTCTGAGATGTCAAAGGTATTCATCGACACACAACTCGTTACTTGGATATATTTGTTTCCAAGGATGACATTCAAGAGGTAACTATACTTGTACCAGTATACCTAGATGTGGTACCGGTACTGTATTGCACATTGATAAATGACAAGATGAGATATAAATGGGAAGATGTCGTTTCAAAGGCTTTTGATGTATGTATTGAAGAACTATTCACGACTGACATATACGTTTTTTCTTAAACATTCAATTGGTTATATACTAGCACATGTTAACTGAGGGTGTGCGTCAAGTGGTAGCTATAGTAGTGTGTCTAGTTGAAGGGTTGTGCATTTTATATTGAGACAAACTGGAGTACTCAAAAACTATTGATTGAGTAGCTTCTCGTACTTGTACCCCACAGCTATTTTCTCTCTCAGATAGGGTTGGATGTTGAGTGGTACAGTACACTGTAGCTATATCAATATGTCCAGCGTAGTTGAATAGGCCAGACCCAGAAGTAGAGTGTATGAACTGTAAAATGTTTGATACTCCCGTAGACTGATTGCATTGGAGATCTATTCATGACTTTGGGCTGGCTCAACTTGTAGATATGAACGACTCTCCAGTGGTACGGCATTAATGTGTCTAGCAGTGTTTCTACAGAAGTAAACAGTAGTGGAAAAAGAAGTTAATACATGTAGAAATTGGAAATTTTCTTCAACACAAGTCAAGCTCGAAACATTACTTGCACTTGTTCTTAATCTCCACTACATGAGTACTTGTCTATGGCCTGATGAGGGCAGTGAGTAGTAACACAATGGTATTTAGTACTAGCAGAATGAAAAACGGTAGGCCAGCAATCTCACACTATTGAAAGTGCTACGTTGCAACTTTGGACTCTTCTTCGTCTTCAAACCTCATCCTGGGGATCTTCAACTGTTACTGCTCCAACAGTAGATGTTCGGCATAGATCTCTAACTGGTATGGATAAACCGAGGGAGGATAGATGAAAAGATACATGAATGTTGCTTCAAACCCCTTTATTAGATCGTTAAAAGAAGGTCACTACACTTCTAAAGGCAGATATTCACTTCTATTGAGATCAATGTATTGTTGAAATCATTAAGGGATAAGTCGATTAGCATCCAAATCAGTCAGCACCAATATTTTACTGTCACACCTACGAAACATCAAGATCCATTTTCACTATTTTTGATTGGCCTAAAATTCTCTCAATTGACTTCAGCATAACATAGGTGAACACATCTCCCAAAACATTTTACGCCATAGTGAGACAGAACCACCAAACGAAGATATCTCAATACTGGTGCAATTGAGGGAATACAAAGGTGATCGAGACTCAATTGATGCCAATGGAGCTTCTAACAGCCCTATAGTTCATCTCTATGAATCCCTTACCCTTTTACCTCTCTGTCTATCCTCATCTTCTACTCTATGCTACAACAGAGCAAATACTTGAGTTATGGCCATGTAGGCTTCACCATTGACTCGGGTAGGTAGCTCGAGATGTTTCGCCGGATGCAATTATTTGCCCTATTCTGATTATCCCAAAACTTTTCCACCTCTTTTCTCTACCTTATGGCAACTGAATTGACCTCAAGACAGCTCCTAGCATAGCGTACCCGCTGTTAATGCATCCATAAGCAGTTCCCAGGTACTTTATTCCATATTGAAGTGAGTTGACAAAAAAATCGAAAAAAAAAAAAAAAAAAAAA
>ULGT01000005.1:1051932-1117068 GCA_900519025.1 Yarrowia porcina
AAAAAAAAAAAAAAAAAAACAGACAAAGTTGACAAGTTCACTCATATCTCACTCAATTGGAGAGATATAGCAACAGGAGAAAAGGCAGATGACCAATTGAACGCCAATGCACCGGTCCAAGCTGCTACCTAAAAGATTTCTTGTCTTTTCGGCTTTCATTTCATTTCCCATATCTCACTTGGATTATGCAAGATACACTCAATCTACGCTTCATTATGCGAGATACCAGCATTATGGAGCAGAAATCCTTCGGTCAGCATAACCTAGGACTGTTTATAAGAGACAGTAGTCCCCCAATTGTTCAACTCCAACAGTAACAGTTTCTACTACTCCAATCCCTTTCTACAATGACTCCTACTGACTCCATCTGTCCAACCGACTCCATCTGTCCTATGGATCTGTATATCACTCCTCCTGAGCCTGTTTGTCCCGAGCAGCCCATTTCGTTTGCTTCCGAGCCTTGTCCTGAGTACGACGAGTCTGAAGAAACCGACTTTGATCTTCTTTCTGACCCTGAAGATGATTACCAAGTCAACTATGTTCGTCATGTTTCCAGATGGGATTCTGATGAAGAGACTTTAGTTGGAGAAGAGACAGATGTTGACTCTGACGTTGACTATGACTCTGAATCTGAATCTGACTACTTTATTCATCAAGGTCCTGTTAGACAAGGTCCTGTTAGACATACTGGAACTGTCCAGTTCGGAAACTTCACCTTCAAGATGCGAAAACAGTCTTTTCAGCAGTACGAACCCGAACCTTTGTCTCCTTGTACTGTTTATGTCTGGACTGAGGAAATTGGACCTGGTTCAGATGACGATTCTTCCCCTGGAGATTATCCTGATAACAGAGATGAAGCTGATGATGAGGAAGAAGATGATGCTACCAGTGAGACTAGCGAAACTACCCTAGTTGACGATGGACTTGAGGTTGTCGATGTTTTCTGGTTCGATGAGAAGACTGCCTAGAAAGAAGGATATGGTCCTGCTCGGAGAGTGGACTAAAGACGAGATATTTATATGTAAATAAAAAGCTGAATAGTATAGAAGTGTTGGCTGTAGTAAGAGGATCTGTTTGATGTACTTTTTATGGCAAGTGTTCACCGAAAGTTTCGAGCTGAGGGTACTTGTATGGAGACACAATGTAGTTTATGAGACAGCCTCATAAATGACGAAGAGAAGGGGTATGAAGGTAGTGGTAAGTGTTCACATTGTTTATGTCAGCAGCTAAAAGATAAATGACGACTTTTTGAAGTCTCAAATTTATCTTTGTCGTATTAATGATGTCAGAAGAATGTATCAGTCCATCTTAAGAGGACACTTTAACGACGCGAATAATTGTCCTATAACTATGCTAGCTATACCACTCGATAGCCCTACCCTCAAGGGTCATGACCGTATACTTCATTCTCTTATACTATTGTTCTTTCCCAATTTATTCCACTACTTATACAGTAAGCTATCATCGGAAGCGATATAACTTGAATAGAGCATAAAGAGCTGAAATGATGTAGAACAAGGTGCTAGAGACGTTAATTGAGCTCTTTTAGTGCGATTTGTGGCCTTTGATTTGAGTTTGTAGGTGTTAGAGCTAGTCACTCTTGTTATGGCAGGTCACTCAATATCGCAGCTATACGGCAGTACCTTGTACTCTTGCAATAAAGAGACATTGTTTTGTTTCTACTTGTACATTCAGTTCATAATTTTATTTTAAGCGTTGCCATTGACATTCACGTTCTTCTCGACAGGTTCTACACATTAATTTCGTTTTGAAAAAGGATCTATCTTGCCTTTCACAAATGGAGTGAAAGGTCAGACTTAGGGAAAGTAAATAGCATGAGAAAAAAAAGCTGAAATCTAGTAATAAAAAAAGTCCAACATCCTTTTTATGACTTAATGGAGATATTTGCGAACTTCTCTCCAAGTACGTATCATTCATTTCTATCTGTCCATGGTACCAGTAGTTACCTTTCCACACACGAATAGAGAGGAAGGAATGAAACGACAAATAAAAGATAAATTGAAGTAAGAAGAAGTAGTGGTGCCTTTTTTATATCTACCCTTGTACACTTCTTAACTTCTTGGGGTTCCTGGTGTTTTCTACTACTATTACTATCACTTCTCTGTAGCATCATTGTGTTAGAACATAATCTCGGTCGTGTACCAACAAAAACAGGATCAAGTGAGAAAAAAAAGTCAGGATATCTTCTACAACACAGTGACTGGATAATCTACTCTTGATACCTTCGAAGACCCCTTTTTCCAGAGTTGATGAAGGTTCAGACAAACAGATATACATGTACAGTATATCTATATTAAGAGATAGAAGAGGTAGATATACTACAGAGAACCTATACTTTGCAGTTGAGCAGACAATGCAGCTTTCTCACCTTCCCCCTTCTCCTTATCTTAATAATGGCTACATGGAGAGTTGATAACAGCTGCGACAGTTCATCTCCTGCTACAACTACAACTATAAGCATCCATGTACCTTCTGGTAGCTACAAGTATTACACTCTCTCAAAGTACACATCATCAATTTTCAGTGGGAAAGTGCATACCTTATCCATTGTCTATTTATAGAAGAGTGCGCCGGGCAAGTCTTCAACCAGATACAGGTAGCATGTATCATCAGGTACGAGTACTGCAGAAGCTCCAACTTGACGTCTAGCATGTTCAAATCACAAGTTCTAAAGTAGGTCCTTCAAACGAGAGTGTCATAAGGTCAAATTTTCACTTGTAAGTATAATGTTTGTTCTACCTGAATACTTTTACATGTTCCTCATAATGGTCACCTCAATATCGCTGGTATCTATAACCTACAAGTATGTAGTACGGTAGCCACAGAGACTGGAGTAGATGATACAAGTACAGACTAGCTACAACCATGAGTGGAATATGACAACAGAAGTCTTATAGTAGTCAGAAGGTCATTAGCTGCCCATCTACAACCTTCCCTGCTCTTTATTATGGTGTCTTATGACTGTATGATGTCTACAGAATGACTGTACGTGTATAGTAAAAGAAGAGAGAAGTACATTAGAAGTGATGTGACGCCATTTAAGACACAAACTTCTCCATACCCCCTCCTCCCTCCTCATTTCATTCAGTTTCATTCCCTAAATAGACCCCTTGTCCACCTTTTCCTCCTCCACCTCGACATCCACTCCCTCAATATCCAACTCCAAATTACTCTTCGGACCTTGGAACCATCTATGAGCCCAAAAGTAGTAGTAACATAGAGAACCCGCCCAAACAGCCACATTGATCACCACCGTATAGTTCATATTTTCTTTGTTGGGGTTAGGGCCTTCCAAAGGAAACATGAGCAAACATATGGCAAAACACAAGTAAACAATGGCAAAAGTAGATACAAACTTGGAGAGTCGATTTCCGAGGTAGAACGGACCCGGTTTGAAGCTAGGATAGCCCCAAAAAAGTCTACACCCAATAGGGATCATCCAGGCGAGATCGTTGGATGCAGCAGCCAGAGAAAACAAAGCTGACGCTGCGGCGCTATCAATCATACATAAACATCCAATCACCAGTCCCAGAGTGCAATTGCCCCATACACATCGTACTGGCACCGACAATTTCCGGTTTACCACCTTGAAAAAGCTTGAAAACGGCAAAGCTCCGTCCCGTGCAAACGCCCAACTTTGACGCGACGCTGCTACCACTATAGACAGTCCCATGGTCCATTGAAGAGTGAAGATGATGACCATCATGGCCAGCGTCCATTTTTTGCCCAAACAGTCGTAAATTACCTGGGCCATTGGTTGTTGAAACGGAGTGTTTAGGACCCGTTCAGTATCGGGACTTAGAACACACGCTAGGACGATATTGATGACAAATCCAAGGATCCAACACATGGAAATTGACGATACTATTCCAAAGGGTACTGCTCTAGTGGCATTGGACGCTTCTTCGGCCATATGGACGCAGGAGTCAAAAGATCCAATCGTCCAAATGGGTGCTAACCAACCTAACATGAAGTTCCATCCTGACGGCCAAGAAGAGAGATTAATGAGTCTTCCAAAGATATAGGAGCCGTCATGAAGTTGGTGTCTGTGTCCTGCTCCGACTGGAAGAGCAATAATGACCACAACAATGATGGTAATGTTCAGAAAAATGCATACGGTCTGTAGTTTCGACATGAGTCCTGAAGCAATAGAACCAGCCACTGCATGGGAAATAATACACGCAGCAAAGACTCCATAGACGGTGAATTTTGTGGCCACGTACTCTCCGTCGGTGGCTACCCCGGCAACAGCCAAAACCAGCTCGGCAAAGCCATAATCAATCGATACAATGCCTGCCGTGAGTCCCAGAGTGTTGGAATAACCCACCAAAAAACACAATGGACGTTTCAATTTTTCCGCAGCAAAGTGGTAGGTCCACCAGTAAAGCCCTCCAGAGGTTGGTAATGAACTTCCCAGCTCTGCCATGGAAATACCCACCATTAAAATGCAAAAAGAAGCAACAAACCAGCCCCAAACCATACCTGCAGGTCCAGAAGGTAAAGAGTAGACTAGAACTGAGGAAATCGACGGGAAAAGACCCATGATCGAGAAGGCGATACCGAACACTTGGATCATGGAGTAATTCCGCTTCAACTCGGACTTGTAGCCCATACTAGCGAGGTGGTTGTTGTCGGAGAAGGCATTGTTAGAAAGAGTCATGTTGACGGGGAATTGAAGGCATTCAAGCCATATAAGTAGTCAAAAGATGGTGAGGGACACTTATCTGACCGTTCCCTGTCTTAGAACCAGTCTAACCCCTTCCAGATATTGATCCGGAGGGGTTGAGGAGGGGCAGATCCGGGTCTGATGGAACCCTGATAAGTCGGAATATTAGTATGTACAGGATCGGTTTTTTTTAGTCAATTCGTGGGGTACACTCTGAAAGCAGTGGTAGGAGTTTTTACCGCTTTTTCGGGATGCTTTAGGGTGTTATTCTGGGGCATGTCGGAGCAAGAGGATATACATTAAGAAGAGTACTCCAGAATCACCAATAACGCTCCAAAATGAATGGGGACTTCAGATTCATTATTAATTGACCTTCCTTATCACTTCTATCAACTCAGGTCCCCGTTATCTGTCCAAAAACCCACTTAACTCGCTAGTCCCTCAAATTACGCTAACGCCGTATCGATCCACTAGTGCCCGAATGTGGGGTAGGGTGCAGGGAAGAAGTTGGCAATTTGAGCCGCCAGAAATTAGATGATACAGCTTGTTTTGTGTCACCCATAGTGTTCATTCATCTCTCGTAATTACTCCACTATATCTCTACTTCTTAGTAAGCATGTTATACCACTTTAGACATGTGAAGTTTGCCGTTTGTTTTCTGGATGACTCACTACCTGTGATAGATCTCAGTTATAGCTTTGTCGGCAAAAAAATCCGGTTTTCTCAAGCCACAGTTGAGATGGAGGAGTAGAGGGGATGTAGGTGGAGTAGAGGGGAGAAAGGGTGGAGAACCGAGCCATTCGCTAGATCAGAGTGGAGGTGCTCTGTTACCCCACAGACGTTAGATCTTAGTTTTCAGTCAATCTCAGGTACCCCCACCTGCCAAGACAAAGGAAGGCTTCGTATAGTCGTGTGTTCTACATGAATCATGATTGGGGGCTTTGACACACCTGTAGAGGTATTTCTGACATGTGGAGAGTCAAATAATGTTCTTTTGGTGCTGACTTTCTTTTTATGTTGGCAGATATCTGGAGGAATGATCTCCATTCTACATTTTGGTACAGGTACTAACTCAACGTGCTCCTAGTGCAAGAGACTTGGAGGTCTCGGTGTGATTAGTCTCGAAAGACGATAAACGCAGGCTAACAGGAGATCTGGGCTAGTCTAGAGATTAGGTTCCTGGTGGAGACCTTGGATGTCGTGTGACCACTTAGGAGAAGGCAAGGTAGCTCTTGAACTGGGTAGTCTTCGATTAAAAGTGTCGCACTAGAGCTAAGAAGGAGCAATAGGTATTTGAACGCTTAAAAGCATCTTGGGGTGCTAGAGAGCTGGACGTCAAGCTATCAACTACTTTCATGTGTGTTTTTATTTCTCTGATTCTGGGGCTTTTGAATAGGTTGGTTGGTTGGTTCGAGATGACCAACAAGAGCAAGTGCAAAACAAGACGATGAAGTTCAAGAAGCAGGTGAGCAGATTGGTACAGTATAAGTTCTAGTGTCAGACGTGATGTGGATGTTTCTGGTTTGGGCTTCTGATCAAGTCTCGTGCTCGCTTACTATATCCATCTTAGTCTTACCTGATCGTACTGACATAGCATATCTACTCAGAGAAGCTTGAATACAGTGTCATTGAAAGGCGTGGAATAAAGCCCATATTAACTCTGAAACCACATTGATTCAATCTCTGAAGTCAGTCAAATGTTTCTGTGACGTCTACCCACTATTCACTAGAGTTTCCTATCATCCTGTTTGTAGACACCAATGTCTCTTTGAACGGTACTTGAAGCAATCAACCTGAGCCTGTGACCGTTCTACCAGATACTCATTGAGTCTTCTTTCTATGGGATGAAACCATCTTCAGTCACGCCTCTGTTACTCTCTTAACTTATTGCATACCTATACCACACGGTGTAAAACAGGAATAGAACATATCCTCAGTACCAGTGACTTGAAACGCAGTTCAAGATCTTTCTCAGATACACTCCCTTGATGAGCTTCTCAGTGATGTATGCATATAACTATCTATAACTATTTACATCGTATATTTAACAACACTCTCAGTCTTCTCTAGATCTATCCCACTGTATCGTCTGTAGCAGTAGGACTTCCAAGACATTGCCTTAATAGTTTCACAATATTCAAAGTGTCTCATCCAACTCTCAAGTTCATCTTCTTTCATCTAAGAACTATTGGTCCTGAAGTACGAGAGAATACGAAGTCCACAACAGGGCACAGTAGTCACTCTGGAGATATGTACTGAAGATGTAACTGTCAAGAGGCTTGAAATATAGATAGATAGGTCCCATCATATAATAGGACTTGTTAATGGAGTACTACGTACCCCCCATGTTTGCATGCCTTAACGACCTTTACCTACCATCTTGCTTATCTACCCCATTACCATAGTTTAGATATTGGTACAATTAGGATAGGTAACAGCCAGTTGATATAGACGAAAATGTTCCCTTCGCTCAATTTATGTTCAAGTCTACTCTTCTACATACATCTCATTACTTAAACCTGTAGAGGTACCATATAATGAATGCCTGGGTACAGGTAGTACGTATCACAGTAAGTCTAATACGCCGATCAAACAAATGACATACAAGTACAATAATGACACAACCTTGTAGCCAACACCCTCACTAAAGCATCTTATCTCATTACTTATATAATTTATGTAGTGTGGTATATTTGGCCTCTAGCCCTCACATGGTGTATCGTCTGTGGTAGTAGCACTGTCAAAGCAGTAGACTCCTCAAGCACTGTCTTCTATCGTCCTTAAAATCTTCCCATCCAGTTTCCTCCTACCCCCTGAACGTATCTTTGTCTGTAACCGAACGTAGTATCCATAGACAGAGACGCCCATCCCTAGACAGTACTGAAGATAGAAGAGACTCCAGACATACTGTAGAAGCTAAAATCGGAGTACTGCGTACTCCTCCTACTTCTTCGACACTACGCACTCCGTGCTACGTGTCTCGTTTGCATGCCTCTAGCAAGACCATATACTACAACCTACAAAGCGCTTCGCACTTTGCAGGCTAGTATATGGTAACACTCGCAATCGACCCCTGTTTACAAAACTCAAACACGGCCCCATCCATTCCACACAAATCCGCCATGCCCCAATTTCCATCTGGAAAAGTTTCGTTTCCTCCATTAACCAGTTCAATAGAAGAAGAGGGACTCTCCATAGCTTTAGCTAGAGTCAATCCTTTGGCGTGAGAGAGGTCCAACTTCTGAGCCAGCTCACTGTACTCCATTTCAGACGTCACGTGACCACCCTCAAAAATCCACCTCGCCCTCGAGTACCGTTGAAACTCGATCGTGCCCGGAATGTTATGATGGAAAATGACCTTGAGAAGAGTTCCCGAGTTGGTGAAACAAAAATCAATGCCGAGATGGAAATAGTTGAAGAAGGTCACGTGACTAGACTCACTCTTAACCTGTTCTTTGTTCTCTCTTCTATGGATACTCAAGGCAGAGTCTTTTCTGACAAATTTCTCCTCTGGAGATCCAAACATTGCCACGATATCTTGCATAGTCGTCGTCCCCACGGTAACCAACCCCTCTGGGAACTCCACTTGTCCTTTTTGGGGTCGCAAGCAGATCTTTGAAGCTGTATCTGTTGTTTTTTCCTGGTTCAGCTCTTTCAACGCTTCCCACCATGAAAGACCCTTGAAAAGAGCCATAGAAGTTGTTTCAGAGGAGGATAGGTACTTGATGAACGACTGGGAATCGGTCAAACCATTTTTCTTCACTTCTTCTTCACTAACATCAAACGAAAACGCCACTCCAGGGTAAGACAAGACATATTTGTTCAATTCAGACCGGTATTCTCCAGCATAAGTCGGCCCAAACAGTTTGCCGCCGTAAATTGCTCTCAAACTGATATTTCCCTTGGGTAGAGCCGTTTCATTGTACTCTAGAGACAAGCCATTAGCAGGGGAGAAGTTGTACACTTCAATGAGCATTAGTTGCTGAGTAATGCCATCAAATTGAAGCCGTAGGCCAACACGTGACAAATCGGCAACGATGAAATTAGTCAGCGGATTTTGAGCCGAGTAAATGACGTTGACCAGGGGGAAAGAGGTATGGTGTTGTTTGATGAATTGTAAACAGGAGTAGAGGTTCATTCCGAGAGCTGGTTAGTAAGCACACATAAAACGATATCACGTGATCACCGTGTAATATGCTTATTCATCCGTCACGTGATCGCCATACTCACTAAAAGGCCCAAGGCCGATTCCGGGTTTGATGGATAAAGCGCTCATGATGGTGATGATGAGTGGCAACGTGCATACTGCATGATAGGTCTATGCACGATAGCGATAAGGTTGAGGGGGGAAAACTACATACATTTATTATGAGGGCTACAGAGAAATGAAGGGTACGGTTGGAATGCTTAGGGTTAGGGGAACAAAATGCACTTTTCAAAATTTTAATATCACCATTATTGCGGCTGTTAGGTGGATCAAGTGGACGCACCCAAAAGCTAATTAAACAAAGGTCATGTGATGTGCTAGGTAGTAGCTCAACAAGGGCAGAAAAATTGAAAATGCGAGATATGCGAGTTGGAGGGTAGTGATTGGTACCAAAAGACTCGTCTCGTAGTTGTGAGCACAATGGTATAGTTCATGAACCTATAGGATGGATATTGAAGGAGTTAGGTGGAGGTATGTTGTGGGGCGTGGTAGGAGGGATGACAAGTTGTAAAAGTGGTGAAAAGGTGGATATAAAACCGTAGAAAGTAGTCAGAGAGGTTTATAGCGGTTTCCAGAGTATGTTTGTGTCTTTTCAGCATTTTAGTCAGTGTATTTCGTTCTATAGAGAGCTATGTAAAAGTATCATTGAAGGCGTGGGTAGTGTATGTTAGGTGTAGTGGGTATTGTTAGGTAAGAAGAGCCAGAAAGTTGATTGCGGGGTACTTCAGAGCTGTAGCTTTCAGATTATTGTGTTTTTGTAACTTTTGGTTGCTGACTAAGCTCAATAATGTGTGTTCTTCTCATGTAGTGGTACCATAGAGAAGTCCCTTAGAATGACAATGAAGTGAGATAAATGTGTTTGAGCTTAGTCATCATCTCATTTGAGCTGTATTCTCTCATATGAGTAGAATTCTGGAAGGTGAAGGACACCCTAGGTCGCTATGTGGACTATCCAATTTATCCATAATCAGGTCCGACCAAAACGTGTTTTCTGAGGCTGTAGAAGCCGGAGAATCGAACAGAAAAGTATCGTAAACAACTGTAGATTCGTCCAAGTCGTTCAGCTCGTCGTTCAGACGTCTCAGATCACTTCGAAGTCGCTTTTTTCTTCTTTTAAGCGACGATTCCACTGCAAAATGAAGATAATTGGGTGATTTAGTAGGTGTTGAAGGTGGAGAAGTTGAGGAGTGTTTTTTGGGCGTCTTAGGAATCGAACTGACGTTTGAGCCCATAGATTCCATGAAAATCTGGTGGTATGTGATCATCTTAGGTGTAGTTGAGAGTTGATAGTAGTTGTTGTTATGAAGTTCTCCTTTGGGATGTCAACGATAATTTAAGGTTACTGGAGGTGGTACTTAAAAACATGAGCTCCACGAAAGGAGAGACAATTTATTGAACCTAGAAAGATACATATAAGTTAATAAATGTTATGGGAATGTTGGGGGACTGTAAGGAATCAGTTCCATGTTTTATTTCCAAAATCGGATTATTATTGCACTAGTTAGTAGGACATCAGATAATGATGAATATGTTCATCCCCAGCTAGAATCATGAGCAGGTATCTTGAATGCATCAAAAGTATACCATCTTGTAGCCTTCAGGCGGGCGACTCTAATGGTCTACTTTATATTACCCCATCATCACTGGTAATGTCTCAACTGTCCTATTTCAACATCTCAGAACTACACTACGAGAAAAGACACCCATAACATCAGATGATGTCTTTATAGCACCAGAAAGTACTTTTTCTGGGTATTTCTACCCCGCTAATTACATTTATCAACTCCATTTTACTCCACTGTCATTATTACTGGTGCTATAGAGCTACTTTGCAATGTACCTATATTACTCATCAGACTCCATATAACACGTAATAATCGTGCTGAGAAGTTCACCGATACACTTCTAGGAGCTACAGGTAGCTAATAAACTACCCATCACGTGATTCTGCGATACAGCAAAGATAGCAGCCAATAAAGTCAGTCGGAGTAGTATGACAAGGAAAAAGTTATTGGGGGATGTAGAGGAGCTAAAGAGATGGGAGTAGCTGCATTTGATTCTTCGTGTCCGATATACTAGAATGATGCTTTTTTTGTACAAATTTCCATGTAGAAACACTCTTTTAAGTGACCTCTAACATCTCTACATGTCCTATATGGAGGTCATTCAAATGGGCACTTATTGTGTGTAGAAATGAGATCAAACCGTACCAGGTGATTGCGTACACTTTAATGAGTATTTCTGCAGAAAAATTTGTGGTAATCCATCCATGGACTTATTCTATAGACACTCATTTTCATCTACCAAGAGAGGTGTAATTAGATACTGCTATATCAGCTGAAAGTACATTTATGGAAATGAAATTGAGACATAGTCTTAAGAACCTCACATGGAATGTTTCTGTAGTTTTGGGCGAACAGTTTCTCAGTACTACTCCAGTTAGAGAGTCTCAAGTGAGGGCCATGCGATACTATCATATACAACACATTCAAGAGACATGTTATAGACAAACCAACTATTAGATTTTGCTCAAAAGACCCTCCTTGTATCCCAGTAACAGTTTGGATGAAAATCCCCTGCTTCATATCTCTATTTGACTCCATATTCATTCTCACCTATCTATACATGACCATACAAAAGTAGTTTGACCTGGGTTTTATGGAAGATGTAATACTGAGAAAACCAGTGGTCTATTGTTTATTGGTATCTATTTAGAGATTCGTGGTCTTCTTCACTTCACATCAGCTCCTTTCTCACATTTCGCTTTTCATTCTTGTGCCCAAGTTTTGCAAACTTATGATGAACATACTGCACTGTTTTTGTTAGACAAGTATACATTTAAATACTACCATTTGAAAGAGAAATTCACAGAGTCTCTAACGGTACTATTTATTCCACTTGTTGTCCTACAAAATTGTCAAGTTTAGGGCTTTTTAACCACAGCCACAACAGAGACTCGTATCAATATAAGTGACTCTTTTTGTGAGATAAGAGTATATAAGAAGTATACCATTCGATAGAGAATTTTATGTGCATTTCAACTGTTTCGTTTATTCCACTTGTCGTCATACAAAGTTGTCAGTTTAGGTCCTACTGGTATTATCAGTTCTCAAATACTGTATTCAATCTATATGACTCGTTTCGTAAGACAAGAGTGTATAAAAGGTATACCATTTGATAGAGAATTTTATGGAGATTCCATATGTGCCGTTATTTGCACTTGTTGCCATACAAATATGCCGACTATATGACTCTTTACTACTGAGCCTCATGTTTACTGAACTAAGGTAAATGAAACAGTATAACGAGATAACTACAATAGTTGGTGCACCCAAACAAAGTCAGTCACCCAATATCATCTGTTCTGAAAATTCTGAGCGTTTTTCCATGCTTTAATTCGACAATTTGTCTCCCAATGACAGTAGACAGAAAGGAGGAATATACTCAGTTATTGGAGGCGCCAGTGGCATTAGAGGCGTCAAGATAAGACAACAGACTCACTACAGCCAGGGGACTCTACAACAACTTTCAAAATCAAAATCCGTCAACTATTGGATAAGTTAGGAAGGTATATGTCTCCCTCTACATATACCATTAACATCTCAAGCTAACTTCACCAATACCCATCCAAAACTCACCAAAACTTCACCATTTTGAAGCCCCCAATTTACAGTCTCTACTGGTACCTTCAAATCCCTTCTAATCACACTTTTTCAACAAAAATTCATTCTTACAAAACAATACTTAAGCTGCCACCTTAGGAGGCTCCACGGGCAGTTCCTTGACCTCAATCTTCTCCTTAACACTCACCTCACTGAGCTCCTTCTTCACCTTGTCCAGTTTCTCCTCTTCCAGGGCTTCTTTGATACCCTTGGAGTTCACATCCAAGTACGGCTTCTCTCCAATAGACAGCACTCTATGGCCCAATCTATCGTTGGAATCAAAGTCGAAAGTGGCCGAATGGAACGTCGATCGGTTATCCCAGATGGCTACATCGTTTTCGGACCATTTGAACCGCACCTGAGCGTCGTGTCCCTGGCTCAAGTTTCGAAACAAAAGGTCCAGCAAAGAAGCACTTTCATCGGGCGTAACTCCGAGAATTTTCTTAGTAAAGCCCGGATTGACGAATACAGACTTCCAGCCGGTCACGGGGTTGGTTCTGATGACTGGATGAGAGGTTACGAGCTTGTTTCCAACGTTTAGAGGGTTACCTCTAGGCTGGTCATACACTTCATCTCCTCTCTTGTTCACGACCTGATGAAAAAACTGACCCGAATGAACAGCTGTCAGTTTCTCCAGCAACTCCTGGTAATGGGGAGACAGTTGTTCATAGGCTTCATATCCGCTAGCCCATAGAGTATCTCCTCCTCCGTTTTCGGGAATACTCAGCAACTTTAGAATCGCGTAATCGGACGGAACAGGCTCAAAAGTGATATCAGTATGCCATCCTCGGGACGCTCGGACCGTGGGGACAACGGTATCGTCGTTATCGAACTTGGAAGCGAGTTCTTTGGCCGATTTTCCTTCAGGCAAAATTTCCAGAATTTCTTTACCGGCCTTTTTGGACAAATCTTTGGCAGGATGGACATGTAGAGTTGAATCGGCGGGTTTTCCAGTGAGTTCGCCGAGCCGTTGACCTAGGAACTGCTGCTGATCGTCGGTAATGTCCTGGTTTCGGAAGAAAACTACTCCTCTTCGAGACACTTCGACGGCGAGATCACGGATAAGTGTATCATCTTCCAGAATCGAGGTCAATTGAAGAGAAGGAAACTCGGTGCCGATCTTAGGAGTGACAGTGAACGATTTGAACTGGTCAAGGGAGCCAGACGACTTGGTGGGGGGTCTGGAGGGGGAAGACATAGTAAGGAAGGGGTTGTAGGTGGTTGTAGACGGTTATTGACTTGGATAGACGAGTTATCGAGCCTGAGAGTTGAAATTCTGCTTCTCCAGACCGGTTTATATACTTATAGACCTCTCCATAGTCTCTAGATGTGGCTGTGTTAGTCTTACTACCGGTGTACTACAATGGCGTAATGTCCAAGCCTTAGATGTACCAGTATTAAGGCTTTAAGAGATCAGACACAAAATAGGTCGGGTTTAAGAGCGGAGATAGGCTTTCCGTAGGCTTTAAGAGGGGGGGAAGGTGTCTTATAGTGCTTTTGAAGTGGTGTATTGCAGTACTGTAGGTGCAGTACATAGATAGGTTAGTAAGCCAAGTATAAGTGCTTGGAAGTCATTTTTGATAACAAAAAACCGTTATTTCTATTGATAACACTCAATTGACCTATTCTATGGACTAATATCGCCTGTTTAACTTCCTTATCCCATCTTCAAGCCACCAAGCCACATATTTAGTAAGGCGCAAAACATGGTAATATATTTCGTTATACGCCACCAAAGAGGGGAATTGAAGAGTTGGTTGGTAATTGAGTTGGTAGGAGGAGGTTGGAGTGTTTCACGAAACATATTGAGCGGAAGATGGAGGTGTTAAGAGGTATGTCTACAGGTAGAAGAGTATGACGTCATTCGAGTCAATTGACGGGGAAAAATGTATAGATAAGTGTTATTACTACTTAATTACCGTTATTTATCACTTTTATCAACTTTTCTCCGCTCTAACATAGTTCTTCTGCTTCGTTATTACTCTCCCCCTCCTGTGGCTTACTCCACAAGTTAGCCACACTTTGGAGATCTTAGTTCGGAGTCCGAAGGGGAAATTGTGGAAATGAATTAATGTGAGACACGAGGAAAGGCTGGAATGTGATTTGGATGGATTTGGGGGAGAATGGACCTGTATGGGCTGTGCAATGTGATGTGTGTTGTTATCAAGTATGAAGGAAGATTATACTTGGTTGAGTCAAGTAAAGCTAAGTAATGGAGGAGGTAGAAACGGGAGTGTCTATAGAATGCTCGTTTTGAGAGGTGGAACATGGGGAGTTTGGTAGTGGGGTTGTTTTGCGGTGCTGAAAAGATTGACAGCTTTTTCTGGCAATGTTGTCATGCAAATTTCGGAGATGTAGGGACTTGTTGTGTAGCTCTTCTACCGTGGAGTAGAACAGTACATAACGTGTTCATAAGATAGATGGAAAGTGCAGAAGAGCTGTTAATACTTTTGGACAGTTATTAGATCTGGGGAATCAAGCTTTCTACCTTTTTGTGAGTAATTTGAGAGACATTGCTATCATGGTACTAATCAGTAGGGTCTGTAGAGAGGTAGAAGTGCTATAGATAGCTGGATACATCTCGAGGCACCTAACATGTTTTGATGTGTAGATACAAATAGAAAAACGTACTTCGTCCAGCTCTCGCATCTGCTTCTAGACTCCATTATGGACACTTAATTTCAGAGAAGATGTACGAGTAGGCCACCAGACCAAAACCTCAAGACCAGTGCTAATACCTGAACATCAACTACCAATCGTCTATAAGGTTGATATATATGCTCTTTAGCATGATTGAATCATCTCTGAACTTCCAGCAACGTTTTTAGTCACTATACGTCTACCATGGTACTGCCTAGGCACACATCATCTACAAGCCATTGTCACCCTCATACTTGTACTACCACAACTAGACCCATTCATCTGGACTAAAAGACCCACTTGATGAATTTACCCTGCTTTTTTATCAACTCTTTCAATAAATAATGCTATACTTTATGTCTTCCTTGCACTCAGTCCTCATACCACACATACCCTCCACAGCCAAAGACAGACGTGCCTCTCACACCTAATGAAGATCCCATGGCTTCAACTCTTTGTTCTTACTGGGATCTCCTCCTCATCCAACTGACATGTCCATCAAGTCTTCTCATCTGATGTTCTGGTTCATCCAACGAAGTCCTTCTCTTCCAGTGAAGACCTTACCATGCGATGAATAGATGAGCGGAGCCCATAGAGTGAATAACCTGGTTCCCAAGAATGAGTAGCAGTCCTTCTCGAAAATGAATAACAATTCTTCTCTGGAACTCGCTCTCTTCACATCAACCACATTCCCCTTCTCCACATTCACTTCTCTCAGTATGGATTCCTCATATCATCTCGAGATGTTCATTATGGAAGACATCGTTCCGATGTATCCAAGATGTCTCTCATCCAACCACACCTCCTTCTTTCTCATCAGACGCCATTCACCCTTCATACTCCTACTTCACCCAGTAGGACTTGGCTCAACGGATAACTTAAGGCAGTATCCTACCAACAAAGACGTCTTTCCAATCCAACAAAAAGTTCCCTATCCTTCGAAAATATTCTGCTATCAAACGAATGGGTCTTTCTCGCAGTGACAGTTCATACCACCTCATCCATTATCAGTCCTTTACACCCTCCCTTCAGTAGAGTGTAACTTCCTCAAATGATCAAGTTGGACGACATTCCTGTCTAACGAAGACACCCCTAACCAATGAGGGAAACTGCAGTAACGAGCATATATCTCAAAAAGTGATTCTTCACATCTAACGCCTCACATGTTCTCTTTACACCACACTTTTTATTGGTCAGGAGAACTTCACTTAGGCCATCCCGTTAAACATCAGTCACTTTCGACGAGAAGTTCAGCCATAAAAGAATAATCTCAACCTAAAAAGCTGCCTCCATCCATCCGAATGTCCCTCATATAGTGCTTATTCGCATCTAACACCTCACACATTTTCGCTCCGCTCAAATGCGTTCGGGTTAGATGCTCAGAGCCAACTTCTCCAACATCTTCGTACTTCTCGCCGCCCCCTCTGGACCCTCCCCCTCCACTTCCAATTTCGCCTTTCCTGCATTCAACCCTTCCAACAGTACACACGCCTTGCAAACCGCGTTATGACTGAGATATCCGCATTTCGTGCATCTATTGGACAGTCCTAGTTTGGAGTCGAACGCCAGGGGGACCGCAGAAGATGAACACGACGAGTTCTCTGTCTTCTCTTCACTGACAGCCTTGTTGTTCACCCTAACCACCATCCCCTTACCCTTCTTTTCCTTCCCCTTCTTCTTCAACACGAACGCCTCCCCGGAATGAATAATATCAATAATGGTGGACGGCCTGATCGCTTCAAGATTCTTAATCAACGTCCGTGCCGTGCCTCTGAAAGCCTCCGGAGAATAAGTGCACTCTGTGGAAAAATAATCCAACTTTTTGTAATGAGCATAAAGAACAATTTCCTTCTCATAGGCGTACTTCAGGGGCTTACTCCTCTTGACAGGAGAATCATCTGAACCCGTAACGAGCTCAGTACATCTATCAAGACGCGCAGTATCGCCTCGTAACAAATTCATAAGCACAGTTTCAGCCATATCGTCGGCATTATGCCCTGTAACAATATGAGCAATACCCAGCTTAGCACTGCCTCTATCAAGAGCCTGTCTTCGAAAAACTCCACAATAAGTACAGTTGTTTTTGTTGCCAATCTGAGCGACAATCTGGTCCATACTCCAGCCATAGAGCTCACTATAACTGACAACTTCCAGGTCCATTTCATATTGGATTTTGTTTCGTTTGACAGTTTCGAGGGAGTCGTCTCTGTATCCATGGATACCTTCATCGATGGATAACAGGACAAAATCAACGCCGTAGTTGTACCGTTCGTTCAGTGTTTTCATCACGTGAGCAAGCACAGTACTATCTTTACCTCCAGAAGCTCCTATAGCCACTCTTTCTCCCGGGTAAAAGAGGTTTGATTCGACGATGGTGTTGTGGATTTCCGTCTCAAAAACATTGTAAAAACACGGCTTGCAGATCGGTTGGAGGGTTTTAGGCCGTTTCAACACGGCTTTTCGGCACGAGCAGAGGACACAGAGCATGGCGGTGTGAATGATGAGTTATGGTGTCTAAATTATTTTGCACTTTTCAAATCATGCGTCTGATATGTATGCTAAGACAGGTTATGAGTATGCAGAGGGGGGCTGTGGGTTCGATCTTGGGTGGGAACAGGGGAAAGTGAGAAGTAAAAAGCTGAGGGAAAAACGAGCCACTAACTTTTACTCTATGTTTAGTTGTCTGTTATAGTCGCGACAAGATTGTTGGTCAATGAACTACACCTCTTTACTAATCACTTTTGTGTAGAGAGACTGCAACATCATGGAGTATATTTATTTTCGATTTGAGAGCGGATATTGACTGTTGAGATCGGGGGGATCAGTTTGGTATGCTATATGAGCTGATTAGGGCTTGCAATGGGTATTTTAGAAGGGTGGATAGGTGGATGGTCAGTTCTAAAATTGCTAAAAGCTGATATATTTACAGGAAAAAAGGCGTGATACAGTAGGTCTTACAGACGGTTGTGGTGTAGGATGACTTGTTTTGGAGAGGATTTGGAGGGGCATTGTTGTGTTAAGTTGAAGGGTGTAGATGTAGATAGAGGGGGAAGTATGGTCTATAACTCGAAACTTTTGGTGGGGGGTTTTGATGAAAAGTAAAAAGAACTGTTCAGCTCGCTGAGGTGATCACTCTGGTAGAATTAAATCTGCATTCTGCTCTATATTTCAGATTTCAGATGCCTATTTTATACATCCTACAGCTGGAGTGATAAAAGTGTCCATAACTCGATACTTTTGGTGAACACTTATCAAGAGAAATAGATAGTTTTGACTAACTCGCTGGGGGACCCATTTTGGTAAAGATACATCAGTATTCTACTCTATATTTCACATTTTAGATGCCTACTCAGTTCACGAAGGATGGAGTAATAAAAGGGTCTATAACTCGAAACTTTTAGTAGGCACCTGTTAAGAGAAGTTAATAGTTTTAATGGGCGCGCTGAGGTGATCATTTTGGTACCAATAAACCAAAGATTACTTGTACATATCAGATTCCATATTCCTGTTCTGTGCTTGAATGTATGGAAATGGAAGGGTGTCTATCTCGGAACTTTTGGTGAGAAATATTGGTGTAAAGCTCATTTAAATGATCAACTCGCTGCAAGGATTAAGCTGGTATATAAAACTCACCTATGTCTTCAGTGATTCTCCTTTTAGCAGCCCTGTTATGATCTATACCATTAACAAGCGAAGTGCGTATGAATCGAAACTTTTGGTGGTCACTTTGAACAAAAAGTATATATATCTGTTCAGCTCGCTGAGGTGTTTAATCTGGTAGTAATAAATCAATAATATCTGTTATAAGTCTGAACCAATCTGCATCCAGTATTTGCTTACTCAGCTTCCCTTTCCTAATAAGGTATACCAATACGGAGTACCGGTATATACTGGTATGTACATACTTGTATCTTTACCTTGCTTGTAAGTGCTTCCTTCTTCCCCCACACCACTCACACAACCCCTCCACTTCCAAAGCGGCGGACGCAATCATGTTCTGTCTCCAATTCGGCGGTAGTGGAGGGGATGTCTGTGGTGTCAAGCGGGGCAGGGGAGGTTCAAGACACAATCCAAGCTTTGGTTTGTGTCACACAACACAAACACAAAATTAAGGTGACATGAGGATTGCGACAGGTTAAGAGTCTTTTTCGTAAATGGCAGGTTACTTCGAGAACCGGAACTTCTTCGACCACTTATCACATTAGAACACTGTAAACCATTATAAATCATCTAAAACGACTTTTCTCACTTTTCAACGGTTTTCAACGACTTCGACACGACTCCTCCACCCTCCCAACTTTTCAGGAACGTGTCTCATCTTTTTTCAACCCTGTTGTCTCCAGAGTTTGTAGTGGAAATGGTCAATGAAAACTACAAGTACCGGTACGTAAACGGCACTTGAAAGATGTTGGAATTCTCTCCAAGTCACGTGAGATGACTTCCCACGTCTCTCATCAGCCAACCAGCATCTATACACCTTCTTTGTATCACGATTTCATCACTTTCAACGGTGTCTGTAACCCTGTTTGGTCCTGTTTGACCCTTGTCTCCTCGGGTGCATTGTTCCGTGGAAAAAAACGGTCATCAAAAAAAAAAAATTAAAAAAAAAAAAAAAAAAAAAAACCAAACCCCCTAAACACCCCAATCCACCCCTGAACACCCCCTCTACACGTCACTTCCGTCTCACACCTACCCTCCTCTTATCTATTGTATCTCCAATCACACTTTTTTTTTTCATCCGTTCTTGATTTATTTTTCCGTGGATGTAAGGTTAACTCTGGGTAACTCTGTAAGGTGGTGGTGGAGATATACCTCTCTAGTGGGTGCGATAATGCTCATATCACAATTCCAAGGCCCACAACTGACTCCCCTCATCTCCAGCTCTCCAATGGTACCATTCATTCCCCTCGTACCCTCTTTTTCCACCTCACAACCTTCATCCCCTGTGGCTTAAGCCACTATTTTCGAGGATAAAAAAAAAACTCGAAATCGAAAATTGGGACTTTTCTACAACTCCTTCACCGAAAATAGGGACTTTCTCCACTTATCCCTCACCATGGCGACAATTGCAATTGACAGCAACCCGTTCCAGGCTCTGAACACCCCCTCGGAGCCCCATTTCGAGACTGAACGACCCCGAATCGTCCAAACCTCGCCTTATACCGGCTCAGCTCATCTTCTGGACCTTGGAGGAGTTCCTGAAAACCTCCATGAACTCGTAGTTAAGATGCGAGACGTGTTTCGAGCCGTAAAGCCCGACTACGCCGTTGGAGATTACGTTTCTTCTTTCCCTTTTGAAGAACTGACTGCTCTAGTTCCTGAAGATACTACTCTTCACTGTGTGGCTTTCCGGTCCCGTCTTTTTGAACATGTTCGAACGTCGCATGATTCTCGACAAAAGTTGTCCGATCTCGATGAAGCCTCCCACGCTGAAGCTAACATTGCTGGAGGACTGCTCAAGTACTGGTTTGGAGTTCCTGACGAAGCCGGAAACAACCTAGCTACCTGTGTATGGATTAGTAAGAAACATGCTGACGATGCCACCTCTCACCAGCGTCATAATGCTGCTGCCAAGACGGTCCGAGGCTGGTACGAAAACTGGCAGGTCGAAATCTACCAGTGGTCCAGACAGGGGCTTTCCAGAGTCCGTTAAACCACGCACAACGTACAGGGGCGTCCCAGGATGAGTTGAGAAGCACCAAAAGAGCTTTACGCACCATCCGAATCCGTTGGCTATATCGATATGTCTCAAGTGCTGATGCTATCGTGGCCGTGGGTACTAGACGACAAGAGTCTGGCACCAGATTCTTAAGAGTCTGAACACCTACAACCCAGAACGTGTGAACAGTCATTCAGTCAGAAGACTTATTTATAGTTAACCGTGATAATTCTAGAGGGGGGAGTAGAGTAGAAGTAAGAGTAGATGTATCCGTTGTTGTCTCAGTGGTGTTTCCTAGTACACCGCTTTGTAGAGACTACATACTGTCCTTCACAGCTTCTACTATACTACGAGTATAATGAACTCCTAAAGAAGAAGAGAGACTCTATTTAATGTGTCTCTGAATATGTGGTCCTGAACTCTTCCAGAGAGGCATATTACAGTATCAGTTTGTCTTACATTTCTCTCCCTCTATACATTGAGAGAAAAGGGTAGGGATGTACAGTGTATATACTGTAGCAGTTGTACCTCTTGTTATACACTATCTTACAAAAAACTTGTATAGACACTATACTCAGTGCCTTATAGAATATGATCTTTGACCCCTCCAGATCTTCAGGTGCTAACATATTGTCTCATATTACTACATACCTGGTACGAGTACTGGTACTCTAGATAGAAGAGAATATTGAAGTACAATGTGCTATAATTACGTAATACTTGTATAAGACTTAATAGTTAAAGTCTTTCAGATTACAAGTACAGTATATGATCTTGAACTCTTATATAAATACATACTACCTATACCAGTTTGTCTTATATTACCGTTGCCCTTTATACATGGATAGAAGAGAATGTAGATGTAGATTGTGCCTGTGCCAGTAATAAACTGATCTTGTTGTGCACATTCCTTACATAGAACTTGGTTGTTTTTTTTATTTTTAAGATGCATTATAGCTATATACCTAGTTTGACTCTACCACTGTCTCAACTCAGTTCCTGTTATCCATATCTTCTACACCTCCTCCATGTATAGAATGTCTCACTCTGTCTCACTGTACCTTCAAAGAGAGGTGGAGTTGTAGTAATTGCTAAAGCTGTTCTCCCTTTTTTAGCAGCTCTAGATTACTTGAAAGATGTCGTATGAGACTTCTGTACTGTAGCTATAGTTATAAGTCATACCCTCAACAGTCTCACATTGAACCATACAAGAGAGTGTTGAAGTAGCTGTAAATACACTCTATTGTCTTCTTTACTTCAAACAAGACTTTATAAGTTGATGATATAGTTACAATACTAGTTGATATATCAATGTCTCTTGCTATAACTTCTATAGCACTTCCTTCTCATTTATCTCACTCATTGGATGGATGTTGTCTAAGTGAGTACATTTGTATCAGATAGAGCTATTGCAACAGAAAGACCTATATGGTCTTTTGATACGACTGTATACAAGGCATTATACCCCAAGACACTACTTCTTATGGCCAAACTCCAATGTCTCTTCTATTGCCCTACTTATTGATACCAGTACCCTGTCTTCTTCCTTTACTCTCTCCACCTTCATGATAGAAGGCATAGATGTGAGCGTTATAAATACTCTACTATATTCAAGTCTCTACTTGTACTTGTACTGTCTATAAGAGATCTTCTCTTTCAATAAATCGTATTATAGCTTCAATAACTCTTTACTTCGAGATATATCACTGATCATAGGAACGTAAGAGTGGAGTTCAAGTGCTCGTAATGCAACTTTTTATCTCGAACTTGGTTACAGATTAGTCTCCAGGGCGTGATATAGCTATAGAGATCAACAAATGTCCTCTTTTATTATTTATAGCTTTTCTTATAGCTATTGTCTCATATCTGCCTAAGATATATCATAGATGGAGTCAATTTATCTCGACCATTATTTCTCCTAGAGACAATCTGACAATTGCAGAAGATTTCCCCAACCTCCATTACCCAGTCAGACTTGTTTCTGTCCCTCCACCTATTCTACTTCCCCTTTAGTATCTCTCTCCTTCATCCTCCCCCAAACCCAATCTCTTATCATGCATAATCAATCGCTGTGCAGCGATGTGCAGAAACCGTCTTACGCACTCTCCCACATTAGGACAATGCATATGTGTCACTAAGCCTTACTTGTAACCTCTTTCTACTTTCTCCCTTCTTCCTCTTCTCTCTTCTTCTTCTTCTTGACGCCACGTACACAGCGGAAGACTGACACAAGACCACGGATACCACATTGCCCTGTGACTGAAAAGATACCAGCACTACCGTGATTCCCCATTACCGCTGTTCTCATCTGTGATACCACATCTTAACTGTCATACCTTGAGTCACACCCTTTGGCATACCCCCTACTTACCACCAACTACCCACCACATACCCTCTGTCACACCCGCCATGACAGTAGCATTTCCCGTAAGGCAATACGCCCGCAACCTGTTCCAGGACCTGCTCGTGCGAGTGCTCCGAACAGGCCCCATTCCCCGCCACGTCGCCTTCATCATGGACGGCAACCGTCGGTTCGCAAAGACCAACAACCTCGAACTTCGAGAGGGGCACGTGGCCGGCACAGAGTCGCTGCTCAAGCTGCTCGAAGTGTGCTTCCGAATGGGTATCAATACCGTCACAATTTACGCCTTTTCGATCGAAAACTTCAACCGGCCCAAGGTCGAGACTGACGCGCTGTTTGAGCTGATTCGAAACAATATTGTTGTGCTCGGCAGCAAGGACGAGATGGCCGAGCGGTACGGTCTCGCCATCAAGATTCTCGGCAACCGAGATCTCATCCCTGAGGATATTCTCGAACTCATTGTCCGAGTCGAAGAGTCCACCAAGAACAACAAGCGTGGCAGACTCAACATTTGCTTCCCCTACACCTCGCGGGACGACATTGCGCAGGCGATCCAAAAGGTGGTGACCGACGTGTTCACAGACACCAAGCAGCCACCGCCTCCCAAGTCGTTTGGTCCCCCCTCGTCTACCTCCCGTCCCGCTCCCCTGCACGTGACCGAAAAGATGCTTGAGAAGGCCATGTACACGGGCGAGAGTCCTCCCCTGGACATTATGATCCGAACCTCCGGCGTGACCCGTCTGTCCGACTTTATGCTGTGGCAGAGCCACCAGAACTGCACGCTCGAGTTTGTGGACACTCTGTGGCCCGACTTTGGCGTGCGCGAGCTGTACACTTTGCTGCTCAAGTGGTCGTACCTCAAGACGCTGGAGCTGCGGCGGGACGACCTGATCCAGACGACCAAGGTGAACAACAGCACCAAGAACGACTACGTGGGCAACTACGACGAGGAGGTGAGCGCGCACGCTGCGCTGACCAAGATCACCTCGGTGGAAAAGTCGGTCGTCCACGAGGACGGCATTGTCGAGGGGATTTGCATTGATTGATTTACGCTCTTACTGCTTGCTACATAACTAATACAGCCCGTCTTACAAAGTGTAGTCTCAATGTTAGTATTCTTCTACCTGGTGTGCTAGTTTGGCCGCTTGGTCTGGTTGTACATGTCGTTGAGGGTGTACTCGATGGCTGTTCTGGCCCAGATGGCGGCAACGAGAGGCCACGTTGCGCGCTCGCCCACGGTGGTCCAGTAGCGGACCTTTTCGGGAATGTCGTGGTTGGAAAAGGCCTTTTTGAAGTCGGAGATCATGCCCGCGGCCAGCTCAGGGACAATGAGCACCTCGGCGTTCGGACCAATGCCCGGGATCTTATCGTCGATAAAGAACCGGCGGAAGATGGTCGGCAGCAGGCCAATGTAGTCGAACTGGGCGAGACGGTGTTCGAATTCGAGTTTCATGACTCGAATCAGGTTCACCCGCCAGCCGTGGTAGCCTCGATGGCGCCCTTCGATCGCCAGCAGAGGAGCCAGGTAAGGTCTTGACAGCGACACGATAAAATGGTTGACGTTGAACAACTCAGACAGTCTTGCATATGGCGATACAATCTTTCCCTGGTTGATCATTGAGTATGAAGGGGTAGGAAGCGCACTTACATGGCCAGGAAGAGTGTCCACATGTCCCTCAGTGTGTTCATCGTTTCTTTTCCAGGTATCTGTTGTGATTTCCAGCTTTGGAAGTCCACTAGAACTCGAAGCTCCATTGGCAGTGGTCTCCAAAGGATCCACTTCTTCCTGGACAGGTCCTAGAACGACATCTGTTGAACTTCCTCGTCTGGATTTGCAAGCGTCATAAGGAATGACTCTATGGTCGTCATCCTTGACCAGCAAATGAGCACAGGCCTTCTTGGTTTGGGGTTCATCGTGAGCAGTCACCATAGATGCTCTACAGGCACTTCTAATGATGACATTAGGGGTGGTGAGGTAGTTCATGAGAGTCGGAAAAGAGGAGTCATGAGAATGAGCGACGATATTGAGCACTCTATCACTCTTTTGGAACGCCTCTTCGAACGTCAAATCGCCCAACTGGTCCTCAATGAACTCCTCGTACATTTTGATCTCAGGAGGGTACTCTGATCTCAGCACTTTATCGGTGACGGAAGAAAAAGTGACATTGTACGTGTTTGCAAACTGTTCAAAGTCAAAGGCGTAATCAAAGTCATAGTCCGAGTTGGAATTCGAAAACGAATGGTCTTTATGTTTGTTTTCTTCAGCCAAACGCTCCTTGTACTTTTGGTACAGGTTGTTGAGAGTATCAGGCAGAGAATCAATGGTCTCCAAAAGTTCCAGGTCAGAAACATAAATTCCAGTCAAAGCAGCAATGAAAGCTCCTTCTTTGAAACCGGTGATAATACCGGGTAAAAGTCCTTGCAAAGTCAGTGCTTTGATAGTACCCAAATGAGTAAGTCCAAAGATTGTTCCTCCTTGAAGAACTAGAGCTGTCCGTCCAAACGACTGTCTGGTATCGTAAAACAGCTTATGTTTCTTCTGTCGAGTGAGTTGTTCACTATCGAGCTGTCTCTGTTCCGATTTCGGAAAGAAATGCACCCCCTTAGTATCCAACCCTCCCGTAGTTCCATAGTCCTTGATATACTTGAGACAATCAATCACCTCGGTAATGTACTCTTCAATGAGCAGTTTCGAACCGAGGTACGATCGGGTGTACAGTTGCAGCGACGAAATCGAACCCAGATTACGTAATAGTCCGCTTCGCAACCGGGAAATCAATGTAGCAATATCCCCCACGGCTCGACACTCGATAAAGTCTCTCAGCCGACCAGCAATCAACCGGTAATCGTACCGTTTTGAAGCTGCCGTTTGACGCCACACATCGTTGCCCAGCAGCTCGTCCAGCTCGGCAGCAATGCTCTCCCATTCCTCATAGGTGTTTGCCTGGTCCAGTTGGAGCTGGAGCAGTGTTTTTTGGTCGGTGGAACACCACCAGTGCCAGGATTGCAACATCCAGTGCCAGCTGACGTCGAAAAGCAGTTCGAGAAGCGCGGTGAAAAAGACCCAGAGGTTTTTCAGAATCGCCACAAACGGAGCCACCACGGGTGCCAAAATCGGAGCCACTTGGCTATTCATAGTCGACGGAGAAAGTGCAGTGCAAGATGGAGAAATGAAGAGTGCAGCAACTTGCATAATCATGTGATAGAGGGGAACGGGGGGGGGGCCGGGTGAAACCTGAACGGGAGGGTCGATTGGGCCGAAAATGGGTATACGGCATTATGTGGGCTATTGGAGTATGCTGACGAATATTCAGCACTTTTCACTTACTACTTTCCACTCAATAGAGACCCTTCTACTCTTGTTGTATACACTATGCACGCGATTTAGCCGTATTATGAGAAGCTTGTTTATGCTGAAATTGAAGGTGAGCGGGGCATAAAGGGAGAGAAAAGAAGAAAAAAAAGAAAATATTATCAAAAATGAGAAAAAATCGGGAAAATATTATTTCTGAGATAAAGAGACGTTGGTCTTGTGAGCCGTTGGTCTTGTGAGTGATTTGATTTAGTTATTTACGTCACCTCCTTATCACAGTCTAGGCTGGTCGAAGGTTCCTTTTTAGGCTGACTGGTGAAACAGGTTATGACTATGAATGGAGACTCTGAAAAAAGCTGAAAAGACTAAGACTGTACCTGGAATTACCGTAGTACCAGGTACCGGTACCGTAGTTTCTGGAATTACCACATCGGCCTCCTAGTTCTATTGGCTCCAACGGATAATATCGGGATATTACGCCATCCCGTTTCACGCTCGAAGCAGGGGTAGGAGGAAGTCGAAAGTGGGGTATGAGTGTTCGTGAGGTCAATGAGAGGGTTTTGATATGCTGGATGTGGGAATTTGGTATGGTGGTTGGCTAGGGGATGTCTATAGTACCGTAGGGTGAAGTCCAGTTCTTAGATGGAGTGAGGAGTTCAAAGAACCTACAAGTGAGAGTAATAAGAGGTAAACAAGGGCTACCTCATTTCCAATGCTGACGTCAACTCGCAACAGCTCCCACATCATTTTCATGTGCTCAGGGTGTGCAGTAAGGTGGTATTACGGCTGTACTTGGATCCTGTCTTATTGTCCCCAACATGAGGGGCTTGGACTGTAGAATTCCTGTCCTGACCGAGGCCCATAAGTTCCATAAAAGGCATGTGAGAGTGAGAGTGGCATGGTAATATCTGAGCTTTTCATCTTTAACTGGCAATTTCATTCATGTGACTTTTAAGGCCACGGCTGTATTTAGAAAAGAGTGTTTGAGCAGAGGCCTACATACTGTGAGGAGGGTCAGGAGTTGTCCGGTATAAGTATCATTGAATTGGCAGAGTTATGAGGCTACAGTACGAGTACAGGTGATTCAACAAGGCCATGTTGTCTAAGTAACAGGAGTTTGGCCAACAAATGATATCTGAGGTTGATATCCTTCAAGAGACTGTCCAGGCTGGTCAAAGCAAGCCCCCCTTGATGAATGTTACAAGTATGACCAGAAAAAACATCAAAAATGACATCAAAAATGACATGAGACCGTGTCAAGTGAATCACCAGCCCGGACTGAAAAGCTCACTTCCTCTCTCCGAGCTCATTTCTTCATGTTCCATTTTTCTGACAATCCCATCTCATCTCTTCTTGCATGGTTCACTCCAATATGCTCCTCCAGTTTTGACATCATATTTCTTCAACCATAAAAAAATGCACTCAACGAAAGTGCCCCAAATCTGGTCAAAAATGAAAGAGGAAGGTCCATAAACAGTCTGACAGCTCAGCTGAATCATATCCATCCACTTTCTGCTTTATTTGGCGTATTTTTGCTTGCAAAAAGGTCACTTTATAGGCTCCTCTCTCACGGTGTTATCTCGGACTATACCAGGCTACAAGTTCAGAGTCTGTATGAGTGCTTTGAACTGACTTTGCTTCTACAAGTGATCGATTGAGGGCCCTTGGACAATATACTTGAAACATCTGTTACTTTTACTATTTGTTCAAGCAGCTCTCTTCTACAACTACAGAGTTAGTCGACTACAGACTAAAGCCTGATCCATGCTCCAAAGGATGGAGACAGTCCCCGCCTCTCCTTCTTGTCCTCTTTGAACTCCTTTCCCAACTCCTAATCTCCTCCTCCACATCTCATATCAAGGGCATGTATTCATCAATCTATCGTAAAACTTAGTGCTCCTCCTTGACTCCACCGGCCTTAAATCGGGGGTTTCGGGGGTCGTTGATGAACTCCTCAGTGTTCATGGAGGCGTTGGCAGCCTTAGCGAAGAGGAAGAAGGTGATGACACCTGCGTTAGTAGGGTACGGGAAAACAGTGAAGCCACAAGGCGAGAGTATCTAGTGATAGAGAGACGACCGCAAATTTGTTGTCGGACAATAAAGAAGGCTGAAGCGGCTAATTGGGTATCGTGTTGGTCGAGTTGGGCGTGATGGTCGTGATTGGTTGTAGGGGTCGCTGAGGAGTCTGCAACACATGGTGTATAGGGCATCATTGTATCAGGGTATCGGCGACAAGGCGTCTCTGAAACGTCGTCGAGACAACATCAACGAGAACAGCAGCTACTGGACATGCAATCCATCACAGCTGGCCTTGATCAACCTCCATAACCCTGAACTGCCACACCACAACCCATTACACCCTCTACCACAGCTCCACTCATCCTCCGAGTTTTTGTCGTTCAATTCCATTCCAATGTCGTCTGTCGTCAAGTCCTTCTCATGTCGATGTATATTCTCGTTGTCGTTGCACGTTTCTGGTCGCTCTTGTTGTCGCTTTTGTCTTCCTTGTCGCTCATATCACTCCATCACTCTCTCCTCATTTCAGCTGCTCAATTCAACAGCTCGTGCTCAATTAATACTCACCACCAACGGCGTAGGGCCAGAGGGGCTTGACTATGGTTAGTATTGCTTTCAATTGTGTTTCCAGATGGTCCAGTGTCACCAATCAATGACCCACGACACATCTCCAGTCGTGCAAAGTAGAATCACAGAAAAAGGACATGTAAATGCCGCTCGTCTGTTCATTCCTCCATTCTCTCCTCTCGTACTCACCAATAGGGGTGGGGTAAGCTCGTCGAATTCCAAAAGCCATTTTTGTGTGATGTTCAACCAAAGGGTCTTGACGTGTTTGTGCAAAGCAAAATGTAGCGAGTTAGTTTTCGAGGTGGTGTGAGCCTCCCATTGGCTGGCGCGAGTTACCCGGAAGTTGGGGCGTGAACTCCGGGAAGTTTAGACTTTGTTCCGGGGGGTGAAGTGGTGTGCGTTCGAACCGCGATGGAGACAATAGTAAAACGCAGTGAGTTGGGAGGAGCGTTGTGGAGAACTCCAGGTTCGATTTCTGGAGGTGCATGTGCGATTAGTGAGGGTGACCCACAGTTCGAAATCAGGAGTGGATGTGAACATACTACAGTAAATGGTGATTACTCTCACCGATAAAAATACCAATGAGTTAATTGTGAAAATGATGATTGGAATTGACTGAGCTCTTGTGCTGCCAGGTAATTAGTATCGGTATTAGTTGTCTGTTCAAACACCAAGAAACGAGTCCTGAAGTAAAGTCACGTGAGACACCTCCAGAACCCTTCTATTTAGTATTCACAAGTACATTCTATCAGGTGGTTGGAGGTTCTACCATTGTTCCACAAATATTATATGTCTTCATAGTGTCTTTAGAGATAGTATTGAAAAGGAGAGTAGGACAGGTAGAATGACGAATACTGACAGTAGAGAGACGAGAAGTTGACCATTCGAGAGCTCTACACTAGGGGAATCTATTCATATACTTTTAAACGTTACATTCTAACAATTAGTAGCTCTAGAGGGGGTAGAAGATAGCATACCAACTAGACAGAATAGAGAGATACAACAACATTCAAACAATAATAAATAGATAGATCGACTCTATATGACGCATAGACACTGCCAGTAGCCTCCTATCACCTCCCTATACCTCCATAACCTCCAATAATAGCTTCTACTCTTGGTTCAGCTCCGGAACCTCAGTCCAATCATCAAAGTAATACAATCCCCCCTTTAACGTCTTCGCCTCCCTTTTAACCTCCTTCCCTAACCTCTCTAGCAACTCAGCAGTGGCTTCATTACCGATAATAATGCCAATATCAGCTCCCACAAGAGCAGCTAAGTCAGTAGACGAGTCTCCACAGTAGATGGATTTCGTACCAGCAGGTTCAGCACTCATAACCTGTTTCAAACACTGCAATTTATCGTCTGACGTTCTTATTCCAGGATTTTCTTCAGTACTCAGCTTTCCAGTCCCTCTTCCAAGTTCATCCATGTACACTTTGTTGGCGAGAATTTCGCCGGGAGTCACGTGATTGGCCCGAAACGTTTCCCTAATAAATTCGTCGCTCCAATTGACCGAAATCACGTGAATTGGACTCTCCAGTTTCCTTGCAAACGCCCACCATCCTTCTTTGAATTCCACTTTATGAGCCTGCGCTTGAATACCGGCTAATGTGACTCCCAGGTAAAGATCCGACTGTTCGACTCTCCGAACGGAGGCCATTTCGATCGGTTTAAGCTCCTTTTGAAACTCCAATCGTTTTTCCAGGGTATTTATTTCGCCAAACTCCTGCTTGAAAACAGCATAATCAGCCATATAAGCTGATCCGAAAAACGTCCAATTTGGCTTGAAACCGGGTTTGATCGAATACGCGCATTCCGACAATAACGCCAGTGTATCTCCTGCTGTTATTGTGTCGTCGAAATCGGTCATAAACGTGTACTTCATTTTGATCCGTTTTGGCAGTCGTTTTAGCATGTTGCATCAGATGTAGGCAAGAGTCATTTGAGTCATGCACCAGTCATAACCTGTGGAATGGAGAGTAGGAGGTTTTCCTAAAAACTTCAAAACTTCTCCAAAACAAAATCTGAAAAGTGCATCTTACTCATTACACTCTGGGGGTCACCCCAGTATTGTCAAAACCCGTTTAGAACCCCTCCCTTACCCTCCTACCCTCCCCCGTCCATTCTGACTCAGTGCCGTCTTATCAGTTGGGAGATGCTGCCCCCCAATTTGGAACGGGAAAGGTAGACCGATTTAAAGTTCAATGGACCTTGTCAGAAAGGGTCCCATTAAAACGGTGAAAAAGGTGTCAGAAATGGCCAAAAATTTGTCAGCAGCTATTAGACAGTGACAATAGCACTCTACAAAAATCCCAGGTCTCCACCTACCCTATTGCACCCACAAAACGCCTTCCCATTTTTCCCAAGCCACACCCAAACCTTATTCTTCATTACCCCGGAACTATACCTTCCACCATCTTGACGACTCTTGCTCAACCTCCTACACCCCCCAGACACCATGAAACTGAGCTCAGTCTTCTTCTGTGGCCTCCTCTCGGCTGCCTCAGCTGATCAACAAATTTTGGCGATCCCTAACCCTGTGGAACCCTCTGTATCCTCCTCCCCCCTTCTCAAGCTCCACCGACAACTTATTGAGATCCCCAGTATCTCTTTGAACGAGTCTCACGTGTCCGATTTCTTATCCAATCACCTCCGCGAGCTCAATTATACCGTTCAACTAATTGGCGAAAAAAACCGGCCCAATATCTATGCTTTTAAGGGCGAAAAGGACCTTTCAAAAGTCCTCCTAACCTCTCATATCGATACCGTCCCCCCTTATATCCCCTATAGTATCAAAGGAGATCGGATTTACGGTCGAGGAGCCGTTGATGCGAAATCTTGTGTTGCTTCTCAAATTACTGCTGTTGAGGAACTTCTCAAAGATGGAGAAATCGACCCTAAAGATATCGCTCTTCTTTACGTTGTAGGCGAAGAAATCAGTGGAAATGGCGGAATGAGAGTGGTCAATGACGTTCTTGAGAAACAATGGAGCTCGGCGATTTTCGGAGAACCCACAGAACTGAAATTGGGAGTCGGTCATAAGGGGTTTGGAACTATTAGAATCACGGTTAAGGGTAAGGCGTCTCATAGTGGATACCCTGAGCTTGGAATTTCGGCCAATGAGATTCTAGTAGATGCTCTATACGAATTGAGTCACTCTACGTTGCCCAAATCGCCTCTTTTGGGTCCTTCTACGCTCAATATCGGCCAAATGAAGGGCGGTATTGCTGCTAATATTGTTCCTGCAGATGCAAGTGCAGTAGTGACCATTAGAATTGCTGCTGATGAGGAACAAGTCGGAAAAGTCGTCGCTTCGGTTCTCGACAAGTACGAGGAACATCTCTCATACACTTTTGAGTCTCGTCCTCCTCAGTTATTGGACTATAAAGTGGACGGCTTTGAAAGTATTGTTTTGGCATACTCTACCGACGTTCCGTATTTGACTGGCGACTTTAAAAAGTTCCTTTACGGACCCGGATCCATTCACGTGGCCCATGCCCCCGACGAGTTTGTGTCCATTGACGATTTAGAGAAAAGTGTGGAGGGGTACAAGCAGCTGGTGAAGTTGGCTCTTTAGGTGAAGAATGGCGATATACGATAATATATGGAAGAGTAGAAGTCAGTCGTTGTAGAGGTGGTAGAAATACGATTTTGTCAGGAGACTACACTTGTCTATTAGTTAATCGGTTCTCTTGATGGCATTTCGTCTCTTCAGGGATAAGCACATTGCAATTACATACTCGTACCACAGACTCTGGTAAGAGTGATATTGCGTACAGAAGAATCTGTAGTTTACTCGACTCGATTTTGTCAAATACTTTTTTTTGGTGTTAACACGTTGCCAGCTCTACCAAACTACAGTACCTGGGATGTAGTAGATACTGTACCTGATATGCTGCGTTTTGGCAACAGATAAATGCAGCTGGAGTACTCTGCAACACACTAAGAGACAGTAGAATGTTTTTAGCAGCTTCTTCTACTTCGGAATCTGCACACTTCAATAATCGTGGTATCCCCATGGCCAACATATTGTCTCACAACGTGATAGTAGAGGCTACTAATGATTGAAACAAGTAGTAAATCGTACAGTGTTTGATTGCGAGACGTTGATGGCACTTTATTTTACTTGATTTGAGCTTTCAGGTCTTCTAATACTGAGTCATTCCGGTGTCTAATATATATCTTGTCATCTAAGCTGCTATCAGAAGAGAGATATAGGAGGTGAAGTCAGTACAAGTCATAAAGAAAGATTCCAGTGACCTAGATGTACTAAGAGCTGCCTGGGACAATTAATGTAAGCTTCTGTATTATTATATGGTTCTATCTTCAGTTTACCGAGTTACACCAGTGTACTGACAGAAGTAAGAAAAATGTAGCTATACGATACTTGGAGTAAGCAAAAGTAGTTCATTTTGAAGAAGAGGGTATGTTGAAATGTTCAAACAACTTATCCTTACCTCACTTTTGCTTTTATCCATTTTAACCGACTTGACCTATGGCTTTTTTCATAGAATCTCACAGAATGAGAATTTCTACAGCAGTGGTAGTAGTACGATATGTGAAGTAATCAGATACGTTTTAAAACTAGTCAAATTCTCAAGATTTCTCTGTCATTTAATCGATATATATGTACATGTAGTTTTCCCCCGAATACAGTACTTGTAGGTCTATGTACCGGTACTTGTACTTGATATCCCTACTGTACAGTGATGAGGACTGGGAGAACATACAGGATTTCTATGGGTTGAGTTCAATGGGCCAATACTTGTAGTTGAGTTTCTGTTATTGAACGAGAAGGTCTAGTTTACTAACTTCAGGGGTTACATGTTGAAAGATACATTCAATTCAAAGGCCACTACAATATTTCAATGTGAAGTTATAATCAATTAGATCTATAAGAAAGGAAAAAGTATCGGAAATTGAGTCGGAGTCTGGGGCAAGAGTTGATAAAAACGCTCAACAGAATCCCATATCAGATGTGTTTTATGTGATGGACTGAGCTGTAGACTGAGGTGTAGAGGTAGAGAGCTGTAGTTCTCTTCTGAAGAGAGTAGGGTACACTCTGGCTGGAAGAATAAAGACATGTGTATCAGCAGTAACGTAATAAAAAGAACTTCGTCAAGCAGTTGAAACTTACCATAATTCACCAACAATCTTCATTGTCTATCTTAATACAGTACAAGTAAGGGTATAACTGGTGTAATGTGGAAGAAGTAAAGAACTAAGAACTAAGAAGAAGAGGAGAAGAGAAGTAACTCAGGCCCATATTAGAGAATACATGGTGTTGAAAGACTCTTAGAAAGAGATGACACTGTTATTTCAACTTGAAAGCTCCTTGCTTTACTCACACTAGCTAGCTTACTCACTCTAGTCTCTATGCTGCAGTATAGATATAAAGGAGGTACCAGTACTGAAACGTTTCAAAATGTATTTTCGATTATAGGAGCAATGAAGGAAGAGCAGAGCTAGCTGTAGATGGTAGAGGTGATCTTGGTTCAGTCAAATCTTTGTTGATCTCGTTTTTGGACGGTTCATGGTACTCTCTATCTCTTACCAAGAAGTAGTGATAGAATCGTAAAAAAACAGGAAATATGGGGAAATAAAGACACCATATGAATCGTGGAGAGCCAGGGAATCCATTGGGGGTGTTCACAAGTCCAAAAGTTGGCTACTGGGGCAGTTCAGGAGATACTCCCTTGAGTCTGACGAGGGGTGAACGGTATGTACTAAAGGACTCTCGGAGACCTGTAGAATCGTTTGGAATACTTTATAGAACTCAGTAATTGCTTTTGGCCGGGCTCTTTACACTCATATGTTAATGGATATGGGAAGCTACATGTTTCTCTGGTATCATTGTCTGAGATCATAACGACTTGACAATAGAACCATGCTCATCACTTTAGGACTTTTTCTAGTATGGAGGGAGCGGAACAAGATGGGTAAAAGCCTGCCAAAGTGCTTGACCTTGTCGTTGTAGTCCAATCTAGGAACTGGTACTAAGGAGTACATTCTGGTATGTAAGGGCTGGTACAGGAGCAGTCCATGGTATAAGAAGGGAGTGCTATTAACAGAACAGGTTAGAGAAGACCTTGATTGAGAGTCATTCAAACAAAAAACAGTTGCTGTTCGCTATGAACTTCAAGAGTATGACGAAGTATTGCAGTATGATGTCTTTATAATTAGGACCTCCAAGTGTGCTGCCTATCTAGAGCTCTATATATGTTCCAAAATGTCTGAGATAACAACGGGGAGTTCGAGAACAGAATCCCAACTGCATTTAAGGTCTCAAATGTATTAATGTATCGTGGCAGCTTCTACGTGTAAGGGGATGGATGGAGTATTATGGTCAAGGATGAGAGGGTATGTTACGAAGAAGAGGATGCAAGACATTGCCACGAGAACAAAGATGAACACTAATAGAAAAACAGGAATATCTAATAGCATCGCTTTACTCTTCTGCTCTTCCATTAGTACAGGTATACGAACGACTCATAAGAGGGTCTCTTTCGATCTAGACAACATACCAATTCGATCTCCATTGAAGTGTACGAGAAATGACAAATGAGAGTCCGACGGGGAACAAAACATCTTTCAAAGGAATAATCAATCATGTAAGTCAGACTCTGTAAAGAGTTTTTCACAGTGTCCCAGGTTGAGTACCGGTACCAGCAACGATACTAGAGAAATACATGAGCCTGTACGGTATTTGAGGGGAAATTTAAAAGACAATGGGAAAGACGATATTGACGATAAAAAGAACTGAAAGGGAGAATTGTTTCTTCTTGAAATAGACACACTTTTTCATCATTATGGAATTACTAATATCTGGAGTTTATTGGAACTTCTCGTTACAGCTTCCTTACTGTCCATATTCTTGAATAACGGGAATGAAAAGATATACAATGGACATGAACAAGACCCACCACATCATCATAATGACTAACAGTATTAGTTAATGTCACCATCAATAAATATGGTCACCTTTGAGACTCCTATTGTTATATCCACATGTCATATACGATTCTTCATAGTCACATGAATAACTTGCAAAGTTCAAAGATTTGCCAGAATGACTTCTAATAGTTACAACAACCCACACTCAATATCCATGTGTTGACTCTCTTTACTTCACCTCTCTATAGCCCTATTAGAACACCTTTGAAGGAATCACTTCTCAAGTGACCAGCCTACAACAGATGTACCTACATTGCGGTTCTTTCTACACCGTCTCATCAATAAAATACTTTTCCAGCTCTATATCTCTCTTTGAGTACCGGTACTGTACTGTAACGGTGCTGTTTGCTTGATTGTAGGTGGTGGATTAACAGCCAGTGAATGTGTTGGGTGACTGCATCTATATGGTCTCTACCAAATGAGCATCTAACTCACCAGGTGAATGACTCAACAGACCCAGACGTCACCAATCAGGGTCAACATCAGCATTTGAACTCCGACGAATCCATCAGTTGCTAACACGAGCACCATTTTCGCTTCGCTCAAATGCTGCTCACGTCAACCTCAGATAGACATTCTCGCTTCGCTCGATGTCTACCCTCGGATAGGATCCGCCGGCACCTGAGCAGGCATAAACCCACCCTCTTCCACCTCCACCACCGGCTCTGGAATCTCCACCACTGGTTCCTTCTCCACAGTCTTCTCCACTGGCTTCTCCACAGCCTTCTTTGCAGCCTGAACAGGAGCTCTAGTCCATCCAGTAGTGAACAAAGGCTCCATATCAAATTTGGGGAAAGGATGAGCTTCAGTGTTAAAGACAATCTCCTTAAGTGGAAGAACTTCCTCCTTGGAGTCGTCAAACAACAAATACAAGTACTTCAAGGTCTCTGACAACCAGAAAGACTCCATATTATTTCTCCAGGACGGCTCAGTGGACTCCACATTGTTAATAGAGTCATATCCCGCATCTCCAGGCACCTTTGTATACTTTTGGAACGCCTGGAAGATTTCCCAGCCCCATTCTCGGTAGATGGGGTTTCGGGTGATTCGCCAGAGATAAAACAACGACTCCACCGTCTCGGGACGCTGCAGATTATGAGCATCTTGAGGTTTGACTGAAAAGTCCTTGGCAAGAGTATTATGGTCGTTGAAGAAGACGATTTCGGGTGATAAACCAGTCACAGTCTGATGGTACATTTCGTAACAAGTTCGGGTCAATTCCACACCCAATCTGAGATTCACCTGTCGGGTTTGGGTCCACGATTCGGATCTTTCCACCTCCTCTTGAGTGTATCCTTCTGTAGCTCCTAGAGCAAACATTCCTCCTGCAAAACAGACGAGATGGTCCATTTTCGTCGAAAGGGGGCCATTAATACCTCTATCGAGTTCTCCAATGAACGCCAAGTCGCCAGGAACACTTTGTTTGACCAGATGATGTTTAATACCGTCCACGGCTTCTTCGTACATGTCTCTGTAGATTTCCTCCCGTTTTTCAGTCTGGAGGTACTGCTTAATGAGGTATTCATAGTACGAATCTCCTCTAGATCCCAGACGAATCTGGGAGCCCTGAAACTTGCCTGTATCCGGTTGAATAAAGATGGGAACAAGACCCTCCTCGGCTTTATTTGCCTCCATGACCTTCATCACCTTTTCGGCAGCGTCCCAATAAAGAGCTTCTCCAGTGAGTTTGGAAAGGTACTTGAGTTCTAGCTGAACAGTGGCGGCTTCAGCAGTACTGGAAGCTCCTCCATCGGCATGACTTTTGCTTCCTTTTCGAGTTTTCAAGTTGACAGAAGCGTAGGGAATGCCAGACTCGGAATCAAACGCTCCAAGAAGCCGATTACCGAGATTCACAGCTTTATCAAGGTACATGTCGTCCTTGGACAGGTAATGAGCCGACAAAAGACCTCCCAACATTCGAATGGTGGTTTCAAAAGTGTTGACCTCATAATCCATATCGTAATCGAGATCTTTATCGACCCAATATCGAGCATCTGCCAGCTCCTTTTCAAGACCCATGAGCATCAGAGTATCAAGGGAATCGACAATGAACCATCCAAGAGGTTTAGGGCCCATATTTTTGCCGGTTTTTGTCTGAGGCTTGTAAATATCCTTACCCCAAGCATACTTGTGGTACCCGTTCCAACTATCCACAAAGGCCTGTTTCACGGCCTGTTGTTCAGCCACCCAACTGGTCTTGGTCTTGCCCCTACCCTTCCAGCCCTTAAACTCATAATCTTTAATACCATCCTTTAAAGACACGTTTCCATCCAACGAACGGGAAAAAGTGTAAAGGGCCCAAAACAACAGACCCACCACAACACCATAGACAATGTTGCGGCGTCTTCGGCCACTAGTAGAACGGGCCACAAAGCCCTCGCCGTACGGCTTATCTTTGTACAGAGGCAACGCGGATTTCGTATTTTTCTCCAGCCCACTGGCCTGCCACAGCTGATCTTCGAGTTTCCGCGCTTTGGCGGAAAAATTCGGCGTCGTTTGGGGGATGTTGAAGCTCATGGTGAGGTGGAGGCAAGGTGGTGGAGGTTGTATACGTAAGGTAGGGTAACCCACAACAGGGGGCAAAAAAAGAGGTAGGAGGGTGAAAACTTGTCACGTGAGTGAATTGACTATGCCGAGTCGAATGGTAAGCTCAGAATTGCAATTGACTGAATATTGATCGAGATATATGGATCTATGTTCTGTCTAATACACGTATCAACATTATAAAGTTTAGGATCGAGCAATGACGTCACCAGAGAAAGAGGGGGAGGAAAGCAGGTTTTTGAAGGATTTGTGGTCATAGGTGAATAAATTGAGGTCGTGGAGTTCGGTCTGTGCTTTTATTTTTGAAATCGGAACAAATATGCTCTTTTACGCTCTTAACATACCAACCACTTTAGCTATGATCTTACACTTGCTAAATTCAAACTCACAAGACAAAAAGGAACACGTTGGTATGCTGCATGATACGGGAGGTATTACTGGGGGAGTTTAAATGGGGGTGAAGGAAGAGGGAGCAAGGGCTGAAATCTGTAATCGGGGAGATATAAGGAAAAGAGTGGTATCGTTGGAATCAGGGGGAAGTGGCGATTACAGTGGTATAGTTTTTGTGCGAAGATTCATATAATGAGAGTGAAAATAATGCACCTCAACCACTATCACTCCATCATGATGAAGAGTTACTGTAGAATCATAGATAAACTTCCAATTCTGCATTGAAGGGTACCATTAGAATCAGCTCGTTTCGGGGAGTCGAATGGTGTAAATATCATATATCATTTCCACTCAAAGTAGTCCAGTAACTGCACCTAAAGAGTAGGGGGAGATTGAATGAAGAGTGTCAGATGAGCACTGAATGAAGTCCAATTTCAGTTCCAAGTATACCATTAGAATCAGCTCGTTTGGATGAACAAGTTGGTATAGTTATATTCCCACAATTTCTTCCAGATCAGTGTAAAAGATGCATCCTGAACATTCATCAGGTTATGACTTTGGAGAAGGTATACAACACATATTGGACATAAAAGTAATACTACAGTATACCATTCGAATTGCCCTGATCTGCTGAGTAAGATGGTATTACTTATGTTAAAATATTCCTTCTAGAAGAGCACTTATAGTAGTACTCGCAAGCACTCTATCAGACCCAGCTTAGAGTCTAGGTAAGAGTGGATTAAGGAGGTCATCAAAACAGCATGACTGATGTGCAATTGTGGATTGCAGTATATCATTTTGATCCCCTTGTCCTGACAAATACACTGGTACTATCAAAACTCGGATATTATTACTTGACAGATTTATAACTGCCATAAGGCTTTGCTATGAGAAGTGAAGAGTCGATCTAACGTGGAGAACGATGAATACAATTTACCTATCAACTTAAGCTGCTATTTCTGTACCAGCTCTCCTCATTATTCTGCCAAAAACACCATTTCTTGGTGTCATTATAGATCGTCTCACTTCAACAAACCCCAGCTATACTGCTCAACTAAAAGTGGCCGATATCTCAGAATATTGTGTGGCCCCAGGTAGATTTTTGATCAGATATCTAAGCAACCACTCTTGATGATTCCAATGAGACAGCTCTCACCTTTATAAAAGACAAAAGGGACACTATCAAGTTATAGTAAACGAGGGGGTATGGGAGGTAAAGAGGTGCCATCAAGACACCATTACTGCTATATAAGTGTAGATTAAAGTATGCCATTTGAATTAATCTGATCTGGCGAGTAAAATGGTAAAGCTCGCTTACAGTTATTCCAATTAGAAGAGTTCTTATCTTCACCCAATCGGCTCAGAATGTAGAAATCATATGATCTACTATAGAAACATCTAACGACCATATAATAGCAGATATAAGAGTGCCATTAGAGTCAGCTCACTTCTCTAAATACAACAGTATTATTTACATCCGGTATATATGGCACTAACATCGTTATAATCGCACTCTCTTCACTCTTAAAATGTGCCGTTCAGTAAGAAGGAAGAACCGATCAATAGTGGATAGAAATCGTCTACAGAGTTGTCTAAACCTATCACAGGGTCTACCTTACCAACATTTTGTACTTAACCATCATTTTTTCCGCCAAAGACTCACTATTTGGTCTCAACTTGAGTTCCCCATATATCAACTAAACCCAACTATACAGCCCAGCGAGACGTAGCCAATATTTCAGAAGTTTGTGTGGTAACTAGTCAATATTATAGCGAAATACTGGACTGCATGCACCCTTAATTTGATTGAAAAAATTTCACTCTTCGAGGTCCTCGGGAACATCATCTAAATCCCCAGTATGATATTACTCATTAGCCAAGCCCAAGTAAACTTCAAGTAAAGACCATAGCCATGAGAAAGAGTCACTCTAGAAGCACCAATATACATTCAATCAGAGATCTGAAAACACCATTCGAATCCCCTCACTCTGCTGACTACAATGGTACTTTCATTTCTCAAATCTACCCGCTACTCACCGAGAAATCAACAATCTCTAAGTTACCCTTCTAATATCATCACGTGACCCTCCACCTTCCTCTGCCGAAATATTAGTCATACCCCGCACTGCAACCTGTCGGCTCATGTGCATATGCATTAGCGAGGGAAAACTATGGAAGGGGGAATAAAGGAGATGGATGGACGTAAATGGTACTGATTTGTTCCCCTCACTTTGCTGATCAAAATGCACTAATCAGATTTCAGATCGGAGTAGAACTGGCAGAGAAAAGTGCCATATTCTCATTCTGACCCAGTACTCTTATTAGCACTGCAACCTACAACCCCCAGAAAAGAGATACAGCCAAACCAACCCTGTAATCCTCTTCTCCACGCCGAACTCTCCCAAACCATGTCTTCGAATCCACTTTTTCACCCTCATCAAACTCTCCAGATGCTTATCATTATTTTTCATTAAACTCTATCAGAAGAGTATATCTGGGCGAATATGAGGTCTAGAGGTTAGCTGAAAAGGCAGATTTGGTCAGAAGACGACGGAGACTCGATTTCCGTTTTCAAAACCCCGACATCTCCACTAGATCACCCACAAACCGCCACCTCCCCTCCCCCCAATCCCGAGTCAAAGTATAAGCTTGATTGACTCTTTTAGTCACATGTGGAAAGCTGTCTACGATACGATACTAAAAGCTGTCCCCTTAACACCTTCAAACTTGTCCAAAAACTCGGTCAAAATGGGATTCTCAGTTCTACCGCCAACTGAAGTCGGATGTCCGATCCCCGAAAACACTCCTCATGCCGTTTCCGTCACTCTTCCGACCTGGAAAGCGACCGTAGCGTATGAAGAAGGCGAAGACTGGGTAGTGCAAAAGATGAGCTCCGGATACCCCCGTTTTTTTGTCCATTCGCGCATCCAGGAACTGTGCAAATGGGCCGAGCAACGGTACGGTCGTTCCGGCGAAGTAGCGTGGGTTTTTCCGACTTTTGAAATCGCCAAACGATGTCGAGAGTTTGTCAAGTCTAGAAGCGAAAAAGAGGTGAAAAAAATCAGAATCATGCAACTAACCACTCCACACAGTGAAGATGGGCCTCCCCCTGTGACTATTGTTTTTGTTTTTGTTCCAGAAGCTCTCAAATCAGTTTGTAAGCAGTACTGGCAACATACAGGCGAAGGCATCTCTTCACGACTCGGAGAGTACTGTCTGGAGGAGTTTTCCGTCATCCCCAAGACGGACGGTCACGTGAAAGATTATGAGGCTTTCCACGGCTCGAAATTCGAGGAAAAAGTGTCAACTAAACCTGTTTCCGAATCGGCAGAAATGCAAACTTTTGTGGAAGAGCGTTTTGGCCGTAATTTGGACGGGAAATTCGCCACAGAGGCCAAGGAGGCGTTGCGGAAAAGAATCTCAAGTCAGATTAAAGATTGCTCGCAAAATGACGTTTTTCTGTACTCGACAGGAATGACTGCGATTTTTTCTGCCCATAGAGCGATGCTAGAGATCTCTGGAGACCACAAAAGCATCTGTTTCGGCTTTCCCTACGTTGATACTCTCAATATTCTTCGAAAGTTTGGTCCTGGAGTGCATTTTCTGGGAAATGGAGAGGATATTGATATTGAGGAAGTGGAGAGACTTTGTAAAGAGGAAAAAATCCTGGCCTTGTTCTGTGAAGTGCCCAGTAACCCTTTATTGAAGACTCCGGACCTGAAACGGCTCAGAACGCTCGCAGACAAGTACAAGTTTGCCATTATTGTCGATGATACCGTGGGTAATATGCTCAACATTGATGTGCATGATTACGCCGATGTGGTGGCCAGTTCGCTGACTAAGGTCTTTTCGGGCGATTCCAACGTCATGGGAGGATGTATTGTCTTGAATTCAAAGTCTCAATGGTACCCCAAGTTCCAGGAGACTCTCAAACATCAGTATGAAGATACAGTTTGGGGAGAAGACGCGATTTACCTGGAACGAAACTCACGTGACTTTGCCGATCGAAACAGACATATCAATGAGAATGCTGAGGCTGTTGTTGAACTTCTTGAGAGATCTCCTCTGGTCAAAAAAGTGTTTTACCCTAAGACAGCCCCCTCCAAACATCATTATGAAGCCATCAAAACTGCTCAAGGAGGGTATGGAGGGCTGGTTTCGATTGTTTTGAACGACGAAGAGTCCGCCAAACGGTTCTTTGATACTCTTCAGACCGCAAAGGGCCCCTCTCTAGGTACAAACTTCACTCTAACTTGTCCCTACGCTATCTTGGCTCATTATGGAGAACTCGACTTTGTCGAAAGTTTTGGAGTGGATAGGAATTTGGTGCGAATTAGTGTGGGTCTGGAACCGAAGGAGGAGTTGATTAGAGTGTTTGAAAAGGCTCTGAGTGTGTGCCAATAGAGACGATGGATATACTTGCAATGTACTATAGATAATACGTTGACGTGTTTGAGAAGAGGGTGTAGAGTAGTGTGGTAGAGTTGAGTGCTTCTTTGGATAGTTACTTGTCAAATCTGAGAAGGTGTATTCTTAGAGATTAGGGAGGGTCCTATAGTACAAGTAAGGTACATACCAGGTAGTTCTTTTATTTGGTAGTTGTCAAGTCTGCGTTAGTGCTATTGCTGATATCTTCTTGCTGGAAGTTGGTATTAGGAATTATATTGTAGTGCAGTATCCTCTCTTGGGTGCTGGTAAAGATACAGCTCTGAGGACACATCGAAAAAGACTTGCAAGTTAAACTGACGTCAGAACATCTGATCGAGACAGGTAAACTGAAGCGGATTCTTCATTAAAGATGAAGACGTGCTTTTTGGTGAAGTTATACTGGTTACAAGTGCCAGAACATGTAGACTAGGCAGCGGTAGTTGGGAGACTGCAAGTATATACTGCGGGGTCTGGTATCAGGTACATGTTCAAGTATATCAGGTCGAACACTTGTAATGGAGATTCGTTGAGAAACTTATAATAAAACACTTCTTCGTTCTTTGTAGTATGAGTTCTATCTTTGCATGCTGTTGTATTCTGTTGTATGAGAAGTAACATCTCTTGGGTGCTTCTAAAAACATACTCACAAGTATAGCTACGAGAAGACACACCAAGAACAAATTTAGGTCCAGAAGTCACTCAATATGACGAGCTGACCAATCTCATAGCTTCATTGAGAATATGGGGTGTTTTGATGGACTTGTAGTGCCTAAGAGTGTCTGGCGGCATGCTGCTGAGGGATTAGAGGTACTTTAGTTGAACATTTTATAAGGAAATATAACGACTAAATGAGTCTGAGAAAGACTGTGGCCTCTGATAGATAGATTTGAGAACTCTAGCCATCTAATTTCCATAAACTAGGCTGGTTGCACGTCCATTACTATCTCCATAGTAAGCTAAGGGCTAGTCTGACAGGTAATGGCACATAGTGATGGTATATAAGACCAGTATGTTGGTTTGTTAGATTATCAAACGCCTATGAAACTACCATCCAGTTTTGGTCGTTTGAATGCCTCATTTAGTTCTCATATTGTTCTATTCAATCCGATGTTGAAGTATGGGAGTGAAATGTTGCACTATTGATGTGTTCCACTATAACTCCTGACGGATGATTACATAGTAAGTCAAAAGAGCTCTAGAGTAGAAGACAAAACATGTAGAAAGCATTATCGAACTTCTTGGTTGTCATAAAGCCCTAGTTTGACTGTGAAGAGGTAGTACTAATAGTGGCACATCAAGTAAGAACAAAGAATACAATAGATACAATTAGCGTCAAACAACACCAAGAATGACTCCAGATGAGCTAAGGATAATTACTTAGCAGAAACATTAACTTCTATTGTCTCCACAACATCTTTTACTCATTATAGGTCTTCTAGGATGTCTCTTTCCAAAAGAACATGACATCTGAATACCCCCACAAAGGACATACGTAACAGTACCGTATAAAAAAGATGCGAGTTTTCAAAATAATTTATGTACTTTATTGGAGCTCCAAATATCCAGTTTCTGATGTACAATTCTAGCAACGAAAGAGAAGTCCAATTATACCATGGTGGATAGATAGAATGTGACTAACTGATAGTTCCAATATCATACAAGGACAAGACCAGTATCAAAATGATCCCTGAGTCAAGCTGATCAAAATGGTACCCTCAACACTTATATCGGACGAGAATTCGACAACTTATGGAGCACCCCCCTTCTCCATAACCTCTTCCCAACTACATACCAAGTACCTTACTTAGCTTTACTCACTCAACACTGCACAACCAGTACCCCCTAACTCCCTCAATTCTGCGCTAAAAGTCTCCAAAATTTGTTGAAACACTACCACCACCTCTACCACCCCCCTAACACCACCACAACCATTTATTACCACCCTAACCCCTCCTATCGTCTCTCCCCTCCCCCAACTCTATTACAAACAAACCTCCACCTAATAACCTTATTTTCTCCACATAAAACCACCTCCTTCATCTCATCTCAATGTCCCTGATCAGACACCTCCACCGCCTTTCGAAAATGTCCAACATCACCCTGATCCACAACCCTAAATGTTCCAAGTCACGTGCCGCCCTAGACCTACTTGAATCCAAAAAAATCACGCCCACAGTCGTCCAGTACCTCGATACTCCTCTTTCCGAATCTGAAATCGAATCAGTTCTTCAAAAACTCGAAATCAAGCCTTTGGAGCTGCTTCGAAAGGGTGAGAAGCAGTTTACAGAGCTCAATCTTGCTGACAAATCAGACAAGGAGATTGTTGAGGCTATGGCCAAATACCCTAACCTCATTGAACGGCCTATTCTCATTGTAGACGATAAAGCCGTCATTGGCAGACCCACAGAAAAGCTCAATGAGTTGCTAGGCAAGTTGTAACCAATATATATTAATGAGTGGAAAAGTGATGTATGGGCAGCAAAAAGATGCACTTCGGTATTTTCAATAAAAAATTTAATTGCCTTCGACCAGATTTGAACTGATGATCTCAGCATTACTAGTGCTGCGCCTTACCACTTGGCCACGAAGGCGGTTTTTTTGAATGTTAGGGAGCGTTCCCATTAGTCATCATTGGCGGCTAAAGCCGCCGGGCTCATGCAAGACTCACGATACAAGTCTAGCCGAGCGGGGCTAACTAACTCGGCATTTGTGACATGGCTGCATGGAGCCCCGCCGGGTAACTGTCGGTTCCGGGCGATCGGAAGTCCGATCGCAAGTACATAAAGGTCTCTATTCTCTGTATTCTAATATCATACATTATTCACTTTACTGATGGCGACCACACCTTCGGTGTAGTCGCGGGGCTGAGTCAGCAGACTTGCTTAGTAACCAGGTCGGGTTCTAACATTGAAAGAGAGAAAACGTGGCCTGTGCATGGTGAAGATTGGGGGTTTCAACAAATGCTGTTGAGATAGACTGATGAAAGATATCTCATGCTGTAGAGTGCCGTCTGGGGAGTAGGCGGGTTTGGTTGGATCAAAGATTGCATGAGTTTAGCGTAAGTTGAGGAAGCTTTAGTTTTGAGTGGAAGATAAGGGGAGTAGTGTAAGTGGAGAGTGAGGCGGTCGATTCACAAAAAAAGAACAGCTACCTACAGAGAATGGTATAGCAAGCTCTATTGTTGAGTTCACTAAGTTTTTGGTGTTCAAATGTCACCAATATCACTCCTCATTCAAGGGTAAGTTTAGTTGAGGGATAGTTAGTATGACTTTTACTGGAGTATCTAAAAGAAGTAATAGAGAAGCTAAAGAAGTTTGGAAAGTTGACAAATCACCTTACTGAGACAACCTATAAATGATTGCCAGTTCATTCCTACAGAACCTCTCTGATATTTATGTTTTAATCGGACTCTCAGAAATACTCTTACTTAGCACTATACTTAGTATCTTCCAGATCAGCCTCAATTCCAAAAATCGTCCCAAAGAGGCAATAAAACACCGCAGACTCGTCAGAATCACTTTATAGCATCAAAAACTACTTTTGTATACAATTTTATTTATTCTTCACATACACTCTCCACATTCCAATGTCAACATTCCCTCTCTATGCACTCTACCTGCACGACTCATCATGATAATAATGACGATACTAACAAGAATGTAAACAGTGAATATATATATAAGTACGATACCAAGTAAAGCCCTTTCTCCATCACCCACCTTATTTTTCTGCTATGATGATCAAACGCCGACGCAAACAAGACTACCATCGGTATGCTGTGATGAACTCGTTTCTATGTAAAATAAAACATCTGGAAAGTGTCCGAAGTAATGGCGATCATTTCATGGACAATTTGGATCAGCTGAAAGACCGGTATAAGTATGAGAGATCACGTGATATCACCCCACGAGACTTACGGTCTCGACGTATTCAGCTCAGGTTTCTCAAGTGTATCATGTCTTCTATTGGACAGCAGGAGCAGGTTAAGAAGGTACATGGTCAGATGGAACAGGATCAGAAGCAACTTCCTCGGAAGAAACTTGTTAAGAAAGAGAAGAAATTACCTGGACATATTGACGATGTGTTGTTTCAGAGTCTTCTAAAGGAAAGGTGAAGAGCAGGATAAAGGCAGCAAGTAATTTAATGATACCAGTAATTGAAGTACATTATGACTGTAAAGATGTTGAATAGTTGAATAATGGGGTAGATTAATGTATGAAACGCTGTTTTGTGTCTTTTTATCAACTTTTAAGTCATTTTATTAGGTGTTATTCATGTTCATACTGGCTGTATGTTTGTAACACCTTATGGTGCAATGAGAACATATTCAGGTATAAAGAAGCTTTGGTAATGTTTTTGAGAAGTATAGAAAGCTGTCTAGCATCTTTTGGGATCTCAATTGGGCACTTCCATAATGTTAAGTCGCATTTCTCAGTATTGTAAAAATGACTTATTTCTAGAATCGGCAGAACTTGAGGAATAAGTATCAGAGAGGTGTGGGAAGTTGATATTTAGTATTTATTAGAGATGTAGTACATATTTGGTGACTCATATTGATCTATTTCAACTTTTTGATGAAGTTACCTACATACCTCATTTTGAGCTGGAATATGATGTCGACATAATACGCCTGGAAAATGAATTAAGAGCCAGCGAGCTTATACAGTACCTTACCTGACGTTTTCAAAGGTTGTTACCAACTCTCTGTCTTTTCAGATGCACTTACAGTATCTTTAAGTGCATGTCCTTTTACGGCCAGTTGTGGAGATGTCCTTTATTGAGAAACATTGAGTTGAAAGTAGGAACCAGTAGTGGTTATCCTATTAGCAGAAGCCGGAAAAAGTACTCCTACCAACTCTACACGTCTCCATGTTAGTTATTCAGCCAAGTGGGGAGTTTCCATTGTCGGTGAGAAGACAAATTTTAAAGAACATAGACTTGACAGAACTGTTAGAAGTAGCAAATTGTCTTATCTTAGTGTACTTCTGGTGTCTCAAAAGCCATCCTATGACTATGTATGACCTCTTACACATTCAACTCGTCTTACCATGAAGTACAGGAGACTTCTTCAGTATCGGTAGTAAGCATTCTCATGAATTAACAAGGTACCCATAAGTAGTATAGAGGTTAGAATCTAACTAGATCTTCTTCTTTTTATCTTTTTCAGCTTCTCACTGTCTCCTTATTTTTTGCAGTATAGCTCTGACATGCATTCCTTGTACCGGTAGTGTGAATTTATGTTGCACTATTGGAGGCCACAGTGAACACAAAAGTGAGCCTGACAACTAGGAGAACTTGATAATGATCATCTACTTGTCAGGCCGAAGGTCTCCTATGTCAAAAGAGCTCTTGGTGAGTGCATAGAGTATGCTATGAACATTGTTGATTGAGGTCACCCAACAGACCAACTTATTTTGATCTTCCCGAACTGGTAGAAAGATGAGAAAGGTACCGTTCGATAGCCCCGGATTAACTGAACACTTCTATCAACTCATATCTCCAGATCACCAAACAAAAATCTGAGCTATGGACGGTTTTACTCTTCCCCTAAGGTAAGAATATACTTGAGTTTAGAATACATTACCAAAACTACCAAAGACACTACAAACTGCTTCAAAACAGCCCTACCAATCTCAACAGGCAACAATAACCTATTGAAGTAAGTACAAGTACTTTAGTAGGTACTACTTACTTATCAAGAACGGGCTAGCACACCACACACTACACATCTACACTCACTTTTACTCATTAATATTACCATATAAATACCATCCAGCGTCAACCGAGTGTTAGCTGACCCATTTTCCGTGAAAAACACCCTCATTTCCTTCAGATGATTTTCCACAACCCTTAGATTCCCCACAACTCCTCAAATAATGCTCCAATCAAAATTCTGAAAACTCCACCTCATTCCCCTCCTCTAGGGCTCCCTTTCGACACCAAATCCGCCTACTCCACCTCCTCCTGTTGCTTGGAAAAATGCCCATAACAAACCATGCCCAATCCTAGCACTGCAAAGGCAATAGCCACTCCTGGACTTGAAGTCGGTTCATTCGTAGACTCGGCTCGAACCGTGGAAATAAGAGCACAAAACGTGAGTAGCGACATTTGAAAAGTTACACAAACAGACGTCCCTTCTTCTCCCATATATATATCTCTAACATGTCTCACTGTTGCAACACAGCTGTCTCATTTTAGTATGGACAGCTATAGTGTTGAGTTTAAATCGAGGAATAAATAACCAAAACGACAAGACGAAAACACACCATAGAGTAAGGGATAGGGTAACAGGAAAAAGGACGAAAATTATACCACCGGAAAAGTCACGTGACATAGATCTACATATTATATTTTCAATCACGTGACTCCCCAACCCACGTTTTCGACCAGTCAATATGACATGTCTATCTCTCTCAGAGTGGGGAAGGAGCGGGGTGCATGCAGTGGGGAACTTCTGTATGCGGAACCTTGCATTGGTGCTAAACAATAGCCTCACCAGACAAGGGAAGGAAGCTCTAACAAAGCAGCTTGAATACGGGGAGGGGCGGGGAGATCACGTGATCAGGGTTGGGGGAGTATGGTGGAGTAGAGAAGATGAGTTGTGTCTGGTTTCAAGCCACACAATAGGGGTAGTAGGAGGCAAGAAAAACGGTGTTTCATGGTATAGAAATAATGGCCTTGATCTCAGGATTCGTTTGGTACCATTGGTTTTGCCATTGGAGCGTTATTGGGGGAGTTGTGCAAGAAACAATCTTCTTGAGATGTATCTGTCGTTTGAAGTATTGCGAAGTATTGTCAAGTCCCCAATGCCTATGACGGATGCTGTTCCTTTCTTTCGGCTCTTTCACTCCCCACAATCACATGACAATCAGATTACTGTAATGAGATATGAGGGCATCTTTGGGAGGAGCTACCAGGTATGATGAGGCGGATATTCTGAAAGAGACCATTTTAGTAAGTCTTAGGGTGAGGGTTAAAAGCAGGGATTGGCTTGCTTTTTATGTTAGAAGTTGGTTGGTAGGGTCCGTCTACATCGTTGGTTGGTAGGGTCTATATCGTTGGTTGGCAGATTACTTAGAATTTAGTTGAACTGAAAAGTCTGCTGGGGGTTCATTTTCGAGGTTACAGGGGTGGTAGAGGGGTGGAAACGGTGGCTTTCGATAGGTGGGGCTTGGTGGTATAGATTTAAGAAGTTGCATGGTATTTGGACCACTAGTTGTGGCAGTATGCTGAGTCTTGTGGGCTACTGAGGGTCAACTTTACTTAGCTTTACTTGACAATATATTCTAAGGCGACATCTGCTCTAATGACATGTTTGAAGGACACAAGAAGAGGTAGTGAGCTCGAAGTGAGCCAAAATGAGTGCGCAAAAGGAGTGTGCAAGAGAACTATCTCATCTCAGCGTCTTCATAGAACCTGTGTAGCCTCTATCTTTCTCTGTATACAGACTCTCAAAGTATTAGAGGTTCGGGGTTTTCGCCCAGTAGTGATCAGACGAAGAATCTAAAGGTACCATCGTTATCGGCAGATCCGTGCGACTCGAAAGGTATACTATGGTCTGTATTGGGGCGCCCATTTTGGCATTCTATTGGCTGTCCACACTTTCTCTCATGTCATGCATTAACATGGTGGATAGAGAGGAAGATTGGGAAGCAAGACAAAACAATATATAAACTGAATAAAAGTGTTCAAAAATAAAGAAGGCAAGTCCAAGAACCTTTAACAAATTTATCTTGCTGATTGTCGGTCAGACTACTATTAGCATTATAAGAGACCCCAGTGCCTTCATGGAGAAGCTCTTTCCGCAGCCCCTAATACTTAGTCTTACTCAATAAAAAAGTTGAAAGAGAAGACCTACTGGTGGAGACTATTGCAATGTTCCAGGTATGGTAGAGTCAGAAGAGTAGTACCATTATGACTCATACTACCATGCCACTGAGATATTCAAGCCATAGCTACTCAACGGTGACTATATCTTTCGATAAGGGGGTTCTATCTTCCATACGCAGCTTCCATACTTTGACTTCAGTTAACACTCATTGTAGGCAACATTCCATCATTTTTAAAGAGCTGGAGAGATTAGAGTACAATAGGGATGATCAGCTGAAAAATAGGAGTAAAATGAACTACTTTCTATCTCTCTTTCACCTCTGTAGCGTTTTTAGTCTGACATGTTTGGACATGAATACTTGCCTCACAACAGAACAAGTATACCACCTATTATAATAGTAAATTGCCAAATAAACCTTCCACAAACACCATTACTCACTCATTAATCCAAAATATCACTTTTTCCTCTCCACATCTCCTCTCAATAACTCAATAAACACTCATACCTCACATAAGCCTACTTTACTTAGCATTTACTTGAGGAGGAAAGTCCGCTAGGGGTTCATATTCGGTGTTCCAGATGTGCCAGAGATAAGAAAACTATACCATTCGATAGGGCCAATTCCATTTACTCTTATAGCCGCTTCATTAGAGCAAGTGTCTATACAAAATCCTTCACGATTCCCATTCTTGTTTTTTTGACAGCACCAATTTTACTTGGCTTTACTTGAGCCAGCTACCATACTCAATCACTCCATTGAATGACAGACAGTGGCAAATTAGGACAAATTGCTTCGAATGCCCACTTGTTCTATCACGTCACCCACTCAATCACGTGACACACTCAAGCGATTACTACAAGTGATATCTTTGTCATGTTCATCTTCTCCCTATACAGAATAAGATGTATCTATGTTCCTGCTGACTGAACTACAAGTACGATACAGTAACATTTGATGCTTACTCATAATCAATATAATGGCTATGAGCCTTACATTCAGTCTAACAGATTATGATTACCCCTTCTTTTCTTCCACTGTTCTTTCTCTTTCCTCCCCTAACCTCACCATCCCCTACCAGGTAGTTGAAGCATGGGATGATGGGACGCATAGAATGATGATTGAACGGAAATTCAGATCCAGGTGATTGTCTGGAACATTATCGCTACTGTAGCCATTCAACATAGAGTGTTTTGCTCCACTTGTATACTTTAACGAAACTAGATCCTCCATTTCGAGAATAAGGAGTTATCGTAGCGTTCTTATAAGTGATTTGGTACTTGTATGTCTCCGTTATTTCTGCATACAGAGTAAAGACGCGTTTTTGATGACTATTAAACACTTCTTTTTGGCGTAATACTGTCGTCATATCCTTTCTATAGTGGTCATGGTGCTACCAGGTAGCCATATGACTGTAGACTGCCACAACAGTAAGAAGACATCAAGAAAGGCACTTTATTGTTGTTAACAGTCATTTATGACTATAGTCTTGTCGACAGCTTCTTTAGTATATCTTTGCTCCTAAGCTCTTTCTAAGCTCTTTACTTGAGCTCATGTCTACAGAGTGACACCACTATATCTCAAATATTTGTATGACAACAGGTGGATATTATTATACCACTAGAATGAGCAAAACACGGGGAGTCGAATGGTATACTTTATGGCGGTAGTTGTCATACAAAAAATGTCATTCAAAGTGGTGTTATAATACAGCCGTAGTGTCTTCTACACTGTCAGAAGACAGCTCTAAACGACAAACTACATCAAAAGACTCACCAGGTCATCTATCTACACCTATACCTCCCTGTCTATATACCGGTACCCTCATATTACAGTCCTGTCACTACTCATATCCATAGACAATGTAAGTCTTCAAGTTACAAGCCTACTGGTACGTAAACTACACCAGAAGACTTACTACCTACACTACACTACACTACACTACTACTGTCTACACTGCCCTCATATAACATAATACCATAATTCAATTCAATTAACAAATCCTTCCCATCCTACCTTTCCCCAGTTCCCTCCTACAACTTCCTCCTCTTCTCCGCCATCTTCTTTTCCTTCTCCAGCTTTCTCTTCTTCTTGTTCTTCTTCATCTTCTGCTCGGAGTACGCTGCTGGATCCGACATGGCGAGCATGGCCATCTCCTGTTTTCGCTCATGCCGTTTCTGGGACACAAGCTGGGACACCTGGGCGTGTTTGCCAAGGTACTCTGAGGTTCCAATCTTGGTCTTGAGCATCTCCAGAGTCTCGGAAGCCAGTTCTCGAAGAGTAGAGTCGATAGCAGCTTCATGTTGGTCCATAGTAGTGAACAGAGCGTAGACAATGTGCTCTGAGATGGCAAACACTCTTTCCTGAGACAACAACGAAACTAACACCGCCAAAAACCGAACACACGCTCGCTTGGCCTGCAGTTTATCTTTACCCTTGACTGTGGTTCGGATAATTCCGGAAACTCGAGTGAGTAGCCAATCTGTAGCCAGAGAAGAGCCCGTTTCCGTGGCGTCATCGTCGTCCTTTTCAGAGTCGGATTTCTGGTACAAAAACGACGTCTTTTCCCACTCTTGGACGATATACGTCAAGTTCTTGATTGCCTGAGTACACAACTTCTCGGAAGCTCCAGGAGTCGACAACTGACGAACCAGACGGTAAGCAATAGTCTGGAGTTGGCGGTTGGACATGGAAAAGTCGGTTTTTCCCGCTTTAAAAGCATCAAACAACAAACCAATGGCTCTAGAAGCGCTCAGACGAACCCAGGAGTGAGGATAAAGAAGACACTCCACTACTCCGTCCCACATGGTAGAGTACTTGGTCAGAGTGAACTGGACCTTGTCAAACGAACAAAGACGGCCCCAAAGTTGCATGGCAAAGTAAACCAGGTCCCAGGGTAAAGTGGATTGGGCAGTAACAATGGCAACCACCTGTTTTTCCGCTTTTCGAAGAATTTTGTCGTTGTCAGAGGAGGGTTCACTTTCAACGTAGAAACCCACCACCTGAAGAGCAACCTTGAGAAGATCACTGGAGAGATCAGAGTCGATCCAAGTAAAGATCAAATCCTCCACAAACTTTTGCTCAACTCCTGCAGACGACTTTTGCAATAAGATCTTGATAATGGAAGACGCCATTTCTCGACAAGTAGAAGAATCGTCGTTGTAAAGCACCAGGGTTAGGGCAACAAAGAAGGACGTGATGGTCTGTTTTAGAAGAGAATCGGAAACTTCAGTCAACAATCGATGAATCATCTCAAGAACAGATTGACGACCACTATCAAAGGGGTACTCAAGATTCTGAATCAAAAACTGGAATTCGGCGTTTAAGCGGTCACGTGACTGCGGATATGTGGTCAAAAATGTAAAATACAACTCTCGACAATGGTCTCGGGTGATGGATTCCTGATGAGTAATCATAATGTTGGCAATCTGTTTCATGACATCGTAGACTTCAGAAATGACAATCTGACGTCCCAAAACGGCGTTAACGAGGTTGAAGGTGATGTTTTGGCCCTGAGAATTGACCAAATCGGGCAAAATTCGCGTCAAAATGTTGCCGAGAGCACTTTCCTTGACTTCAAACGACTCAGAACACTCAAACAGCTTAGTCAGCAGTCTAAACGCGTTCTGAACCAGCTGAGTCTTTGTATCTGACGAGTTTGCAATGATCTTTAAAGTCTCAGTACCCCATTTCTGGGTCCAAGAGTCCATATCCGGGAAATCCAGGTCACAAATCATCGCCAAAACACGCAAAGACGAGATTTGAACGTTTTCGTGGGTATCTGAAAGTGACTGTGTAAGTGGCTCCAAAAAGCCAAACAAATTGGCGGCAGTTCGAAGCTCGGGATTGTTACTAATGACACTTCTGAGAGTCTCAAAAGTGAAAGAAACCAGCAGATTCAAATTGGCAATGTGCATTCCATCACGTGTCTTGGTCACGTGAGCCTTGGCGTCCAGTCTCACAATGTAATCCGACTCATTATCGTCCAGCGCCACAATCTTCTGGCTCTTGGCCTCCTCCTCTTCATTGTACTTACTCTCGATGGTTTGGGTGAGTTTCCAGACCTCAAAACACATGACCAGCACAGATTGCGACTCCGAGGCGGCGTTTCGCTTCAGACCACGTGACAAATGCGTCAAAACCGTCTCCACCTTTTGAGAAACTCCGAGAGTGAGCCGTTTATGAAGAAGAATGGTCTTGACGGGGTCAATCAACTTGGAAAACGACTCCAGAGAAACGTTGGACGCCAAGATGGCAGCAGTATCGTAAGATCTCTGAGTTTTGACCTCTTTCATGGCACTTCGATAGTCCTCCTCTTCTTTATCAGTACCAGTGACTCCAAAAACATCTTCCATGATGATTTCCGAACATAGAGAAGCCACGGGATCGAGATCAGCGTGTTCCAGGGTCATGGTGGAAAGAATGTACCAAGCAGTGTAGCCCAGAATATGGAGATGAGCTCCTCTTCTGAGTGCCGATTTCAACTCTCTCAGAAGGAAGAGTAAGTACTTTGCACCCAAGATTTCCGCAATCTGTCCTAGAAGACGTCTCATTTCATCTCGGAGCTCCTGCTGCTTGGCCCTCATAACCTGACACAGCGTGGTGAGAGTGCCGGGAAGAACAGTCATAACCTGTGCAGCGGGGAGAGCTACAATGAACCGAACCACGGGAATTCCCAGGGGGATTCTGTCGGTCAGCTGTTCGGTCGAATGAGCCCGTAGAGTCTTTCTGATTGGTGGAATCACGTTTTCCAATAAGAAAGTGGACCGTTCTTCAGCAGTAGAAGTTTGACCGAAAAGGGAAGAGTCCAGAGAGATGAGTCTGGGAGCTCTAGGGATGATGTAAACTGCGTCTGTGTATGAACTGGGGTCAGCGCCATCTTCTGTTGCCTCGGTGACCGTGTTTTCCTCCAAAATCTCGTCTTCTTCTCCCCCTCCCACCACCTCTTCTTCACCCTCCCCCTCGTCCTCCTTAAAAGCCACTCCTAGCGCCGCCAACATCCTGGACGCCTGCTTCAAGCTCTGACAACCCTTCCTCAAATAACCCACAAACCGCTTACTAATCTTCACGTACTCCTCCCACGTGACAAACCGAGTCATGGATCCAATACACTGGTAAGTGACATGGGCCAAGTTCTGAGTCTCCTGGTTGTTCCTCTTTCCATAATGTTCAATCAGCGGCAACAACAGGTTGGCAATGTTGGCTGACGTAATCTCTCCTCGTCGAACAAAGTAGTTGAGATACTGGACAGCTTTTTGTCGACGGAGGATCTGGACGTGCATGACATTATAGAAGAAGTTGGCGTCGGCTGAGCCGTTAGGAGACAAAAGAATGGTGAGATCATGGACTTCAGGGTACAGGTCACGTGCCGACAACTTCACCAAACTTTCTAGGACCTGGACAAACTCGATTCTCACGGTAAACTGAGCCTCTCTCATTCCAACCACAAGTTCAGGCATAACAGTATTAGTAATCAGCTGAATTTTTTCAGTTTGCCCCTCCCCAACCGACTCAAAAAACCGCATTAACACCAAGGTCGAATTCTGTCTGATTGGCAAATCATCCAGACGAATGAAATGTAACATGTTACTAATGATAGGAGTCCATTCCAGGGCAGAAAAAGACCCAAACTCCCGCTGAGTAATATCATTGTAAGCAGCCATTCGACGGTCCCAATCGGGTTCACTCAGACGCTTGCCAAAGGCATTCAGCTGAGTAACAAGCTCTGATACTCTACCGACTCCTCCAAGCTTGGTACATACCGCAGAAAAGGTATGAACAAGAGCATCACGTGCACTCTGAAGCTTGATTGTCTGGAATAAGGACGAGAGGTTCAGGTACATTTCTGTCACGTGATCAGGGCTCAACTCAGTCACCGGAACAAGCTCAGTAAGAGCATTCAAAAGAGACACTTGAATGGACCAAGAGACCTTGTTGTTGACGACCAGGTCCGTAACCACAGCAACGAGGTCGCTCTTGACCCGCTGGTCACGTGCATACCCCCTTTGGCACGTGACTACCAGTAATTTCGCGATGGTAGTCACCACCTCAAAGTTTCTCTTGTGTTCATCAAGTAGAGCTGGAATCCGGGGTAAGAGAAGGGGGATGGTGGAGTCGATCACGTGATCAAACTCTCCCGCGTTCACGTGATCTTCAATAGCGAAAATCGACGACCATAGCAGAATACAGTCTTTGATAGTAGAGTCGGGAAGGTTAGGGCTGTGCAGTAGCTGGACCACCTTCTTCAACAGGGCAACCTCTTCAAAAACAAAAAGCGGGAAAGCCTGGGCACGTGATCCCCATAGAAACGTGATTTGCAACAGTGCACTGGGTCTCTTTGTGTTTCCTTCGACAAAAGTGGCCAGTTTCGACTCAATACAAGGGTAGTAGATGGGCGTCAAGTACGGCTGCCAATCAAAGTCCTTCATTTTGAGAAACAGCTGAGTCAGCGTCTTGAACCCGTACCGCGACATTCTCTTGGCCGAGACATTATCGGGAATCGAACACGAGTAGTGCATGCAGTACAATACCGAGTTTAGCAAAATGTCCATTGACGAATGCAACTTTGCTCCAATCTGTTTGCCCAGATCCATAGCGAGCTCCAAAAAGAAAATCTGAGACGCCGCCGTTCGAGTTTCACAGTTGCCGGATGTGGTAGCAAGATCCACAGGGTTAGGGGTGATCACGTGAGGTCGCAGAATATCAAAGTTGTCTGGCAACTCAAGCTGATCAATAGCAAGAGAAACAAACATCCGAGTGTACTTTTCAGGCAATGCCAACAACGTAGAAAGCACGGAAAACCGCTTACCATATCTCGGTCCACTCTTACTAACCACCCGAGACCGGCCGTACAAAATTCGCAACGCCAAAGGGAAAATAACCGCCTCATCCTCCTCATGCAATACCCTATCCCTGGACGGCTTTAAGAAAGACAACATTTCGTCCTTGAACTGCGAATCTTCCAGCAAATTGAATAAATTGTCCTTGTACTTTCGAACCGTCTTATTCTTCCAAGACATAATACACTGTAAAGCGGCCTTTTGTACAGCGTTCATTTTGTTGGTGAGAAGAAGCAAGTATCGCTGGTAGATTTCTTCTCCTCGAACACAATTTTTGGCGTTATGGAAGAGAGAAAAGACATCCAGAAGGACCAGTTTGTCTTTCAGAGTCCAGGAATCGGATAAGCCATAGTCTGACGATTTCTCCTGCTGCTTATCACGTGATACACCTTCTGTCCAGAGCAGGTAAGGAACCAGATCCATAACATGAGTTTCGGCGACTCGAGGAATGGCTTTAAGCACTTTAAGGACGTTATTTCGCAGGTAAAACGGGTCCTCAGCGGGGAAGGCCGACTCTGAAAAGTGTTCAAACAAAGTCAAGGTCGAATCACGTGATACAAACTCGTTATAAGTCTCAAATAGACCGTTCAAGTTGTAATCGGGAGAGTGAGCGGAGATAAACGGATTTTCACATGACTCTCGCTCCTCAGGCACCCAATCGTCAACAACCTTGATGGTATCACGTGACTGAACCACATCAAAGCACAATTTCCACACCAAATCCGGACATTTCTCGGATACACTCTTCAACGCCTTAATAGCAGCTTCATGAGCAGGAGTGAAATGGACAGTCAACAGCCCAAATAGGAAATGGGGGACTGCTGAGTCAGCAATGACGTCATTACCTCCAGTAACTGAAAACTGTTCTCCGAGTTTTTCAATTCGCTGAACAAGAGACCGAAGAGTAGTGTAGTCGAATGGAATAGAGGAGATCATCTTACACTCGTTGATGAGAGGGGATTGGTCACGTGACAGCTTGGAAATGAGGTTTAGGGTAGCGTCTCGGACGAGGGTGTTGGCTGAGGTCAGGTTATGAGTCAGAACCACCAGAGAGTCATCGTCCAACTTGGTACTGGAGTCACACACAGCAAGAAGACCCGTTACGTAATCTTCAATTTTGCAAAAGTCACGTAGACGGGTTAGGGCAGCCTCCAACACCTCCTTATCTCCTCCCACAAGGCTCAAAGTCACTCCATACAAAGCTCCAGTGTAAACATCGTCATTAGTCAGCTTTGGCAGCAAAGTCTTGGCAAACCCCACCATCTCCTTCTTCATATCATTATTGGCCAGCTTAGTAAACATTCTCACTCTCCAATAAAGATTGAACACCACCTCTGTCGACATCTCCCTCTTCTTACCAAACACTTCCAGATCCTTCTTCAACACCTTACAAGCATCCAAACACTTGATTCTGTCCAGTCCTTCAACAAACAGAGCAACCTGAGACAAATCATCGGAAAACATGGTGATTAAAGAGGGGATATACTTGATACAAATATCAGTAAATCGCTGAGATTGGACCTTGGAAAGGATTTGGAAGAAAAGGAAGTACTGGTCACGTGACTTCGCAGCCAGAGTGCTCAGCAACAGGTTATGATTGGCCAAAACATTACTCTGAGCTCCATTTTGGATTAGGGAAACGACCAGAAGGCCGAACTCGACAATACAGTCGTTGGAAAGACTTGTACAGTACCCCTTGGACTCCTGGAAAACCCTAGCCCAGTCGGGAACCCTAGATCCTTTGCGAATAGCGGTTATGGTGGTCAAATACGTCACAGTGTCGTAGTTGCCCTTACCCTGGGAGTACTGGAAAAAGGTATCAAAGACAGCCTGGGCCATGATGGGGTCTTCAACATGTTCAAGGACCAGGGCTAGGGTTTCGGAAACCATGGCAACGGTGACTCTATCATCCTCACTCGCGTACTGGAACAAGACCTCGAGAATCAAATCAGTCTTGGAATGAAGAGCTCCCTTTGTATGTTTGATAGAAGAAGCAAACATGGCCGAGACGGAAGAGACGTAGTCACGTGATGAGACGCCAAGGGACGACATCACGTGAGGCACAATCACGTCCAGTCCCTCTCTTGAGCATTTTCTGATCAAAAACGCCAGGGTTTCCGAGGCGAATCGGCGGACAAACGGTCGGATCTTGGGGGTCTTAGGGGAGTCATCTGAGTCGTCTTCGTCGTCGGAGTCGTCACGTGACTCCTCCAGCTCACGTGACTCCAAAACTTCGGTCTCTTCCTCGCCGTCCTTGACGGTCTGGATCTCCTTCACTTCTCCTCCCTCCATAACAACATCTCCATCTCCTCTGGATAGAAGAACACTCACACTATCATAAAGAGGAATCAAGTTGCCGGTCAGGAGACGAGCCAAGTACTTGAAAATGTAGACCATGGCGTTGAAGGTATGTTCGACCACTTCGAGGTTGAAATGGTAGGTCAGGTTGATGAGAAGGGTAAGGGTTCGGGGGAAGAAGGGTTCGAATTCTTCTCCTAGGTCGCGGACAAAGTTGGTGAGGAGGCTGTAATTAGTATTGGTAGCGAAGGCCGTAGGTCTGAGCGGACAACAGGAAGCGACTGAGCGAAGGCCGAAGGTCTGAGTGAAGTACTGGAGTGGTTCTCGTCTCCATAGTAGTCTAGACGTGCTCTAGAAGTACTCTGAGAAGCTGAAGAACTACCAGAGAAGCACCAGAGAAGCTAGATAGCACTGCAGAGCACTCTGAACGATGTATCAACTTCTTGGTAGCTGCTCAGTAACTCTTCAGCTCTTCGGATAGACAAGCAGTCTGAAGAAGTGCCAAAGAATCGGTACTTGAAGCACCAAAGAAGTTCTTAGAGCACTTCAGAACACTCCAGAGAAGCTTCAGTAGAGTAGTACCTTGACGTAGGACTTCATGTGGTTCTTTCAGATGTCTCTTGAGGTGGTACTCTCCAGGTAGTCAAGTAACACTGTGAAGTAGTCTAAAAGTACTCTGAAAGACCTCAAGAAGAGCCAAAAAGTATCCTAAAGTGGTGGACTCAAGGGTAGCTCTTAGTGGAGCACCTCTGAAGCAGCTCAGGTAACTCTTCAGGTACCTCTCTAGACACCTCTCTAGACCTCTTCAGGTAGTAGAGTAGTACTGAGAAGAAGTGCTCTGAGAACTGAACAAGTACAAGAGAAGTACCAGTGAACTTCTTGGCGTAACTCTGGATGATGTACTAGCTTTTCTGTAACTGCTCAGGTGGTTCTGGTGGCTCTTTCTGGTGGCTCTTTGGTACTATGAAGTAGCGCTATGAGGCAGTCTATAAGGAGCTCTTGTAGGACCTTGGAAGACCTGAAGAAGTACCAGAGGAGTTCTTTGAGTACTTCTGAGCAGTCTAGAGTAGCCCTGAATGGAGTACCTTGACGTAGGAGCTCTTCAGGTAGCTTGGAGTACTTCTCTGGGCAGCTTGAAGTGGTACCAAGGAGTACTCTGAGAACTGAAGAAGCCACGAAGAAGCAAACCCCGAAAAAGTCCAAAAAGTCCAAATTCAACTGCAGTAGATGCCTGTAGATGAGCTGGACTTTATAGAACTCCTCCGTGGCTCAAGTACTACTCCAGGGCACTACTGTAGAAGGGCTAGCAGTAGTACCACCAACAGAGAAGCTCCAGAAACAGTCCATGGTAACACTTCAGAAGTACTCTCTGAGAGGCTCTTCGTGGTACTCTCTGCTCTTCATGGAAGCTCCCTCAGAACCACTCCAGAAGTACTCGTCATAGCTCTAGTACCAGCTCCATAACTAGACCAAAGAAGTGACAGCACCTCTGAGGAGTTCCTAGCAGTCTTCAGAGTGGTTCCTCCAAGTGCTTCTTCATAGTATCTCTTCAGAATACTTCATAGCCCACTTCAAAGTACTACTCTATGGAAGCTTGCAGTACCGTAAGGAACCAGACCAGATTAACTAGACCAAGGTAACCAGACCAAAAGAAGAAACAGTGGCTTCAAGGTACTCTTTCAGGGGCTCTCTTAGATAACTCTTTCAAAAAACTCTTCCATAGTACTTCAGAGTACTTCACAGTAACACCTCATGTAGCTCTTCAGAGTACTGTCATAAATGCTCCTCAGAGTACTCCCCAGACAACAGATGTTACAAAAGCAGTTGCCAACGAAGCACCTCTGCCACAGCAGCTCCTTGATTACGAAAACTGGCTGTTGAAGTAGTACCTGAACAAACTCCTGGAGAAGTACGACATAGTAGTACTCTGAAAGAACATCCACAAGAAGTACCAATGAAAGAGTAGCTGACAAGAGGACGATTCAAAAAAACTGGAACAGTACCTGAAGTACCTCTTCCAGTCAAATCTCTCAAAGAACTCGACAGTACTACTTCAAAGACTTCTCCTTAGTCACTATCAAGAGTACCTCCAGAGCTCGTAGAAGAACCAACATAAAACCTCCAAAGGAGAATCTCCTGATCACCAACTCTTCAACAGTAACTTAGAAAGACAGCTCTCGAAAGTACTTCACAGCATCTCTTGATGTGGTCCTTGAAGCACTATAAAGAGGTACTTCTAAAGAGATACATCGAAGAGTAGTACTGGAAGAAGCAACTGAAGTAGTACTAAAGATGCAACCTTGAGGAACAAACTCTCCAGCTGAAAAAACAGTAGCTCTTGAACAACTGTTGCTTTTCATAGTAGCTATGAAGAGTATGTCCAGAAGTAGTACCATAGAGTACCTCAAAGAGTACCATAGAGCACCAAAAAGACCACCAAAAAGAGAACCAAAAAGACCACTAGAAAGACCACCAAACAGTGATCAAAAGACCACCAAAAAATCCACCAAAGAGCCTGAAACAGCTCTTCCAAAAGACACCAAAAAACCTTCCACTTTTAGACCATCACATCCGTCTTTTTTCCATCCAAATCCATAAAATCACCCCTTCTCTATACTCACTCTAACAAAGCTTCCACGCTATGTTCATTTCCATCTTGAAGGCACTCTTCCAGGCCGTTAAAGATGTCCTCCTTGTGGAACAGTACCATGGGCAAAGAGGCCGTATACTTTCCACATTTCTCCATAAACCGAGTAAAACTCGTGGACAAATTGAGCTCCACGTGAGTCGTGTAACATGCAATGAAATGCGAAGTGTCAGTCTCTCGAGACAGTTTTTTCTTTTGCCGTTTAAGAGGGTCGATTTTGATCGCATCGAGACGTTCTCGGAACGATTTGAACTGGGTTAGCCGGGAACGAGAGGCCGTAGGTCTCGAGTGGACAACAACACATCACAAGTCCGAAGGTCTTGTAAATCGAATCATAACCTCTTCTTCTAAGGCTCTTCAATGAATCTAGGGTGATCCAAGTATAAAGCTGATTTCTGAGAGGTGGAGAAGTCGTAGAGAAATAAGAGCGGCACCATTGTAATCACCTTGACGAGACGGATCGAACGGTACCGGTTTCGGGTCTCAATCTCGACAGAATGATGAGATATAGTGACATGAGGAAGAATGGGATGGTGCAACATAACCCAGGAGATCAGACGATACTAAAGGAAAAAGAGGTACCATTCGAGAGCCCCCGATCTGAGGAGTCCAATGGTACCATCCATACCTCAATTTGATGTCTCTAGAGGGAAATACTGACGTCCATAAAACTTTCATATTTCAAGACCAGTAATAGCACCCTCAAAGTAGCTCGATTGAACATTTAAAAGATACCACTCGACTCCCCGCACTTCGGAGATCACAATGGTACCGCTCTCATCGCTGTATCACTTCTGCTTCTTCCAATAGACACTTCTCTTCTCTCTCTCCTCTGATCTCATAGTACTTCCCTAACACGACCAAGAATGAGTCTCGTGAAGTTTTGAAACCCCACGTGACCTCCTCTCATCTGATACTCACCCGGTGGTTTTTACCCGACTCGGTTCCAGTTTTAATAACCATGTTGGACGGCGGCTGAAATCTCGTAGATGGATGTTTCAAGCTCTCGAAAAAAAATATCTTTTAGACTTGCAGCATGCAGGTGGTAGGGTTAGGGCGGTGGCGGGAATGGGGGGTGGACCATACAAGACGTAGTTGAGCAGGTGGAGAGATATAGAGAGTTGTTGATGGGTCACGTGACTGTTCTGGTGCTACTGTAAAATTTTCAGCCGTTTTGGGGCACTTTTGAGGGAGTTATAGTGGGTGTATTGTTATCAAGTATCTCACTTGGCTTTAGTTGGGAAGATGGGATCTTAGTTGATGATCAAGGAGAAGACATACAGCCCCATAGAATACGACTGAGAGCTTCAAAATGCAATCGAATGAATTGAATGAGATTCTGTACGTTGTAGCTTCAATTTTGCATACTTTTTGTGACTTTTTTTGTCTTGCCTCCTATATCTCATATTACTTAGCATTTGCTTAGACATTACTTACCTTACAATCCTGCTGGGGGTCCCTATTCGGCCTTCCAGAGCAGCTAGAGAAATGAAAGTGGTACCATTTTGTAGCCAAAGTCTCACTCTACATAAAGAACGCTTTTGTTCCTCAAGTCCACATACATAATCTCGAAATAAAAGACATCTCAACTTTCCCCTATACTTAGCTTTCAGTCATAACTCCACCTCTCGTTCAAAACCCACTAAAAACTAGTTTCTACTAATTGACGCCTTTGTCACGTGCCCAACAGAACTAAATATGTGCTACTGTCACGTGCCCATAGTCCACTTTAGTCTTTGGTCACGTGACCACTACTAGCTCACTTTTAATTCACTTCTCCACATTTCCCAAAGTAGTCAATGAACATGGTCACTCCAAAGAAGTACAAAAAGAGCTTAGAAGTTGCTGAGATTTTGACAGAAAGTAGATACATGCTTACTAAGCATCCTGTCAAAATTTGGGGCCTCCAGCTCGTTTATATCGCTAGTTATACCCCATCCATTTCTGACACTCCCAATGCAGTCCCTGAAAATAATTTGACAAAGTTCACGTGAAAAATCGGTCGTGTCTTACAATTCGTATAACTCGACCCTCTCCCTTATTATCACTAATCGGGTTAAAAAAAAAAAAAAAAAAAAAAAAAAAAAAAAA
>ULGT01000005.1:1117337-1146482 GCA_900519025.1 Yarrowia porcina
AAAAAAAAAAAAAAAAAAAAAAAAAAAAGACAGAAAATGTCCTAAAAAGTCCTAAGACGTCCCTGCGTGTGGTCCTGCATTGTAGACACTGTCAAATGCGGCATTGGCTATATATAGGCACTAGTGAGGGGCATTGGGTGGGTCTATACTAAGGTAGGGTGGTATACGAGCAGTCAATGGGAGTGTCAAACATATGACAAGTCTGATAAGATGCACATGAAGGTATAAGCAGTGTATGCAGTACAGCTAGGAAGGGGGAATTGCGATTTGAGAATTTACAACTTATATATATATATATATATATATATCAGTGCTCAATCATTTCTCGTATACTATACCAGTATTGTCGTATACTATACCAGTATTGTCGTATGCTACCTTCGCCTAGACTACTTCTCCATATGCTAAACTTGGGGACGAAATGTTGCTCATGTTGCCCATGTTGCCCGAGGTGATTGAGCGTATCTGTGGGTATTTGGAGCTGGCGGACGTGGTGGCTCTGTGTCAGACGAGCCGGATCTACAGACTTTCGATTTCCGACCGTTTTCTCCGCCACAAACTTCTGGAGGAGGCGCCTTACTACCATTTGGAGTACAGTCAGTATTCGAGTTGGAGAAGCTGTGCGGCCCATTATGTGCGAGATAAACACTGCGAGGTGTTCATTGACCCTGTCGAGTTCAAAATGTACACCGATACGCCTCTTCCACGTGACTTTGAGTGTCTTTGCACCGATGTCGAACGCACCTTTGCCTGGGACTACAATAACAAGGGCATTTGCTTTGAGGAAAAGCAGTTGGACTTGAGCGAGTCGTGTACCGACTTTGCCGTGCCTTGCAACTACGGAGTGAGTTTTTCCGACCACGGAACCACTATAAAGTACCATGGGTTTGGGGTGACTATTGAGGGGAGAATGATCCAGGCAAGACACACTTCCAGAGCCATAGCTGCCATCTCTGTGGCTCAAGGAGTGCTTTTATTGACGGTCAAGTACCCTAACCGCCAGCCAGAGTCGATAAAAATGAACTGCAAGCCGCCATTACGTCTACAGGTGATTGGAAACTGTGTCTATGTTTTTGGAAGACATGATCATACTTCAGTACTGTACTTGGTGACTCCTACAAAATGCTCAGAGATGCTTCATGCCCAGAGAAAGCAACCACCGGCAGGAATGGTTCTTTATGATGGTCACGTGTACAATGTCGATATGGACGGACGGTATAGGTGTTGTGTGACCAAAGTGACCCATAGAATCATGTCTGACCGAAACAGACCTCCAGACAAGTTCCACAGAGTCTACCAAGACGAAAAACATGTCCAGTACTGTTTGATATACAAGTCTACGGGTCTGGTGACTGGAATTGTCGACTTGAAAAAACGACAAATGGGAATCTTGTCTCAGATCAGTTGTGACATTTTTGCCGATTACAACGGAGCCAATGAACCCGAAGACCACCTGTTGATGGTCGGATTGAGTAATGGAGAGCTGGGATGCTGGAGGTACACTTTATCGTATCTTTCTGAACGGTACAAGAACCAACATGGCTTGGAACTGCCTCTGGAGTTGAGGGCTGTGCTAAAGGAGAGACCTGTGAGTTTAGGCGAAGATGACGCTCATGGAAGGAGGAGAGTGAGGAAGGAAAGAAGTACAGGCGAGTTTTTCAACCAGACTTGGATGAATATGCCGTCAAAGAGGGATATGGGGTGGTAGCAAAGAGGGGTGACTAACTAACAGTATTTATTTTAATTTTATTGGAAAACAGCAAAAGCGGTATCCAGCGTAATCTACAGAGTCAGGGGAGTCCAGTGGTGTAACTGGTTTTCTCTTATGATGAGTATTCGAAGAGTTGTCCTAGTAACGGAAGAGTACCGGTAATGAAATATGGATATTAGTGGATTAAGATGAATATTAGAGAGCTGATAGCTCAACAGAGACTCAATCCATAGTTCAGACTACTGTCTGAAATGTTCTCTCTTATTACAAGTCTTTCTTTAGGTATAGGGACACTTCCTCTAAGTACTTGTATAGGTAGATCTAGATACAACGTCATTAAAGAAGTGTTTGAGCAATTGAACAAGTGGTAAATCAACCTATCGAACTATTACAAGTTACATAGCAATTAAAGACTGCAATGTGCATCAATGTCAGAGATGTTGACTATATATTAAACAGTACCGGTACACCCAAGATACAAACACCGATCAACCACCAGGGATAAGACCCAGGTTCTTGTTCTAACATGGCATAACCCAGACTACACCTGGACCTGTCGAACATACAAGGGAGATAACATCTTGGGAGAAGTGTTTATCAGGTGTATGATATATCTTGGGACGTTTTTCTTAGAGGCTAGGTTAGAAGACTTCAGTATAAAGAAGTGCACAGCTATCAGTTCAATTCGATCCAGTAGAGGAGGGATATGACCTCCTGGCATGCAATCGTGTGTTTAACACGCCTTAGTCTTGAAGACACTTCTCAGAGGTGAGTCTATGATTATGTCTGTTTAGAGTAGAGGCATGGATATGGTAGGAGTAGTCCATGTATCTCTGAATGGTAATGGCCAAGGTCAAAGACTCTAAAGTTGTCACACCTAAACAGAAGGGCAATCCAAAAGTACTGTATTCTTTATATCCCATTATGAAAAGGTGAGGCCTTCTGAGACTGACAATTATATTTGAATGTATGTCGCTGTGTTTTCCCACTCAGAAAGAACAGGTCTGTGGAGAGTTACTTGAGACATTGCTAGGATAGAAATCCTCAAGTCATTTCAGTACACAAAAATGATTACCAAGATTGACACTGCACAGACACAAGATGTAGACTAGATGGTCTTTATGAGAAGCTGGTGCTATATTCGTAGTTGAACGCCAGTAGATACCATGTGAAGGATACATTTTGAGGAGTTGAAGGGCACATATATCTGGAAGAGAAGATGTGGACATGGGCTTCTTGGTATAAAGAAGTTTGGACGTCTGTTGCTTGTCTTCTCATTTCTCATAAGTCAACTCATGCCGGGATCCCTGCTCTTCAAGGTATGCCCCATGACTTCACTTGATTGAAGGTGCAGACTCGGAGGAAGATGTCTCTTTCTAATGACTACCCGTTACTTGTAGGGAATACTCTAATGAGGGCCTTGTCTTCTTAATAGTGCCAACAAAGACATGAAGTTTAGAGTCAATGATGATAACAATATCCTATAGCGTCCTGGACAGAGAAACTACGACTTGGACACTTGACCATATCTACTGGTACCACTGAAGCCACCTATAAAACCGACCCATCTCCATCGAAATCTTTGGATACGGTCCTCCAGTCCAAGATTGAAGTCCTCCACCTGTTAAGAGCTCTTCTAGACTACCGTGGTAGTACTCACCTCTTCAAGAGTCTGCTCGTTGGCCAGCCGTGGTACCGCTACCATAATGTTGAGCAGTCCTTAGGACATCTTTGTAGAGGACATTACGATATTGTGTGAATGCTTGCTGGACCTCTGAAGCAGACTCTGGAACGAGAATGTACTTGTATCATGAAACACAATTGAGTAATGGTTGACAATGAATTGTAGTGTACTTTTCTTCCTCTTCAATTGTCTCACTCAATTGACCCAAGTGGTCCTTCAACAGTCTCCTCACTCTACTCACCTCGTAAACATCTCCACACTCACCCCTAACCTATATCTATACCTAAACGCAGAATCTCTCCTGTTCATCCCACCTCCCATAATACCCCCTAACCCTCATGTTCATGCACCTCGGCTCTTCGATAACCGCTTGCTGAGAGAATGCAAGGCGATATTCTTACCCCACAGTCGAAGCCGCACCGATAGGGTTTAGGGGAGGGGATAAGAGGTAGCACTTTGTAGGTGAAGTAGATGTGCTACGGAAATTCTGAATAGACCAAAATGCTCCCCTGATCACTGCGAACAAAATGCACTTTTCATTTTCCCTCTACCTCCTTTATTGCCCACATTAGACCTGTCACATGCTGTCTCCCTCCCCACCTTCTCTTACTCAGTGAAATCCCACCACCTTATTTTTCTCAGCACTGAATCACGTCTTTATCCTTAGTTTACTCAGTGAAGTGGCGAAGACTCGGTGACAGAGGAGGTGACATTGTGAGACAGAGGAGAACAACTAGGGGGCTATAGATGTCACGTGACTACGACCACCAAAAAACGCATCTTCAATGACTCAACAACCCCTCTTCTTTTTTCCACATTTTTCTCGTATTTTCCCATCATTTTTCTCAATATTCTTTTAAACCGTCGATATTCCTGATGATTGCTCCACAAAGTTTGCTGCCTGATCTGAGGTAACGATAACTTTCGGGAGTAGTAGTGTGACAGAAGGGAGACATATATCTGGTCCATTTTCTGTCCAAAAACACCCCGAAAACTCCACATGACTCAATTAACCACCCCCAACGCTTCTGTGCTCTCAGTAGAGTCATATCGGTCTCGTAACGGCTCAAAATCCACATTTACCTGCATGAGGGGGGGAGATGGGGAACATCGCTATAACACAAAATTTTGTGTGGCATAAAAGGGAGAGAAGTATATCGTTTTGTTCCTCTCATCAAGCTGATCACGATGGTATTACTTCATCGATACCTTGTCATTCAAAATCTCCTGATATCCGCCCTCCCCTCTACCCTTACTCAGTGACTCAACAATAGAGTTTGATGTGTGGGATAAGCGAGTCGGACGTGTGACAATGGGGGTGTAACAAGAGCTCTGTAGTTTAACATATAAGGGGGTCTTCTTCCCTCCCAAGTCTTCTTTTTTTATCTCCCATCTTTTAACCTCACCTCACCCAGTTTTCTACCTTACCTTACTCACTCAAAGGTCCCACCCTTATTAAGGCACGCACTACACCTTACCTGTGACCTTCAACACCAGAGAGAACACAACTAACACGATCAATCCAAGAGCGATTTGAAATCGGAAAGAAGAAAACAAGTCATCAGCATCGTATCACCCTCACAACAAAAAATCACCCCTCCTACTCTTCTCTGTCACCCCCCAACATCACCACTTCCGAATAAACTTTCGCTAAACTCTTTTTACGGAAAAATCACCTCTGATATTTATCAGCCACCATCTTCTCTACCACACTACCAATGCAGCGAATTTCCCGATTCTCGCGGCCTCTCAACCGAGGCCTGCTTCGAGCCTACGCCACCAAGGCGTCCAAAGACACCCACATGACCCAGCAGACTCTGTACGCGTCGGACCCCGAGATTGCAGACATCATCAAGAAGGAAACGGACCGTCAGATTGGCTCCATCACGCTGATTCCCTCGGAAAACTTCACTTCCCAGGCCGTCATGAACGCGCTGGGCTCCGTCATGCAAAACAAGTACTCGGAGGGCTACCCTGGCGCCCGGTACTATGGAGGAAACGAGTTCATTGACCAGGCCGAGTCTCTGTGTCAGAAGCGAGCTCTGGAGGCGTTTAACCTGGACCCTAACCTCTGGGGAGTCAACGTCCAGCCTCTGTCTGGTGCCCCTGCCAACCTGTATGCTTACTCAGCAGTTATGGAGGCTGGTGATCGACTCATGGGTCTGGATCTGCCCCATGGCGGTCATCTGTCCCATGGTTACCAGATCCCCTCCAAGAAGATTTCTTACATCTCCAAGTACTTCAACACCATGCCTTACCGACTGGACGAGTCCACTGGTCTCATTGACTACGATACTCTGGCCAAGAACATTCTTCTGTTCCGACCCAAGGTTCTGGTTGCTGGTGCTTCCGCTTACTCTCGTCTGATTGACTACAAGCGAATGCGAGAGATTGCCGACTCTGTGGGCGCCATCCTCATGTCCGATATGGCCCACATTTCCGGCATGGTTGCTGCTGGCGTTATTCCCTCGCCCTTTGAGTACTCTGACATTGTCACCACCACCACTCACAAGTCTCTGCGAGGTCCCCGAGGTGCCATGATCTTCTACCGAAAGGACGGCGATCGAAACCTCGAGGAGAAGATCAACTTCTCCGTCTTCCCCGGTCACCAGGGAGGTCCCCATAACCATACCATCACTGCTCTGGCTGTTGCTCTGGGCCAGGCAAAGTCTCCCGAGTTCAAGGAGTACCAGCAGAAGGTTGTGGATAACGCCCAGGCCTTTTCCAAGGCTCTGTCCAAGGCTGGTTTCAAGCTTGTTTCTGATGGAACCGATACTCACTTGATTCTCATTGATCTCAAGCCCTTTTCCATCGATGGAGCTCGAACCGAAATGGTTCTGGACGGTATGAACATTGCTGCCAACAAGAACACCGTTCCCGGTGATAAGTCTGCTCTTGTTCCCGGCGGTATTCGAATCGGTACCCCCGCCATGACCACTCGAGGTTTTGACGAGTCCGAGTTTGAGCAGGTGGCCAAGTACATTGTCAAGGCCGTGGAGATTGCCAAGCGACTCAAGCAGAAGGCTGTGTCCGAGGGCGTCAAGAAGATTTCGCAGTTCCGACCCTACGTCGACGCCGACCCCGAAGTCAAGCAGCTGCGAACCGAGGTCGAGGCCTGGGCCAAACAGTACCCTTTCCCCATTGATCCTGCCGGATACAAATAGGGGAATTACAAGGGAGGAAAAAAAGCGTCTCAAATATGCGAACATATGATGTAATAAAATGTAAACGACAGGAAGGAGTGTGCGAACAATGCTTTAGTAACATGACTAGGAAGGTGATCTCTCAGTGCCATGGGTATATCAGGTTTAGGGCTGCTAATGATGGAGGCTTGATAATATAAAGTCGATCAAAGCATCTTATCATGAAGGCTATAACGAGAGGAGAGGAGAGGAGACGTAGGAAGTGGAGTATTGAAGCTGCTGGAAGGCTGGAAAGTGGTTAGAAGTCATTGTTGAGGTTGTATTGGTGAAATTGACTAGTTTTGGTGAGTTGGAAGTGCCATTGTGAGGTTATGAGTGGGACCTATATTCTCATAATGTCATAATTAATTGTAGCCTAAGAACTCCAATCCAAAGAGCTGATTAAAATATTACACTGTAGCTAGAAAAACTCGAAATGACTAGGGCCAAGTTCTGCAATTCCATCTCATGATTAAGAGAAAATAATATTTCATTTCGGAGCATTCAGATATGTTTTACTCAACTGAAAAAAATGAAGACGATATAATATCCCTTACTTATTATCCATCTCACTCTGGTGGTGGGTATTAGTCTGAGAACGAGTCATATCTCTAAAAAGAAAGCCCCATTTCGGAGAGCTCGATGAGGTGATCAGTATGATAGCATTCATGACCTATCTGCCTTCTTCCAGACTACTGTAGTTATTATGATCTCTCAGTATCCTTATATGCAGGGCAAGAACAATAATAATGGGTGAAAAAACGACTTTTGATCAACAAAAGTGATTCATCCTTCCGAGCAGTCATATAAACCGGTCACTCTAATGCCGTCAGAAGTAGAAGTAATCTTACCAAAACAGACTTACCTTCATAGGCTCACCTTCATAGCCTTATACCCAGAACAGAGTCACTATATAGAAGATCTGAGGACATTTAAGACCACGAATGTGGCCAATTCGCTGATATTTTGTTATTTGGATCTTTTTTGAGGGTTTTTATTATAAAATTGACGACATTGATTGACTTCCACTTCTTGAATGTTGACCAGTCGCTTCATATTCAACCATCTCCCAACCCGAATTTCAACTATTAAAGACTACAAGTACCGGTAACTCAGTTGAACATCATAAGTTCATGCATTGAACCACTATATCTCCAGATTTACTGAGAACAGTAGCCAATATTATTTCACATAACTACTCACCAAAGCTTGGGGAAAGACAATTTATGGATCTAATGCGGATTTCAGAAGGGCTTGGTGGAGTCACGTCTCAAATGTCTCATATTGGTCTACATTCAGTATTTGTTTACTCAGTTTCCCATCCCTGATATAAGGTGGACCCGAAAGTACCTTACAGTACTGATAAGTATTACTTTCCTCTCCCCCCTTCTTTCCTCCCCCACACCACTCACACAACCCCTCCACTTCCAAAGCGGCGGACGCAATCATGTTATGTCTCCAATTCGGCCGGAGTGGAGGGGGAGTGTGAATGGTGTCGAGCGAGGCAGGGGAGGTTCAAGACACAATCCAAGTTTGGTATGTGTCACACAACACAAACACAATTTTAGAGTGGCATGTGGTTTGTAACAGGTTAAGAGTCTTTATCACGAATAGCTGGACACACATCTGTCGCACACCAGTACACTCCATATATACAACAAAAAAACCTACACCAGGTGGTTCTATCACCCATACACTTCTACTCTCCCAAGTATGATCCAAAGATTCCTCCAAAACTGCATCATATCACCTCCTACTGCCACCTACAAACCATCTACTACTCATTATTTCATCATAATATCATTAATTAATGCAATGCTAGAACCCTTCTATCTCATCCTCCCTCAACCTCCCTCAACAGCCTCCCTTCGTCGTTCCGGCTCGACTCCAAACATGTTTCTGATCTGCTCTTCATCTATCAAGTTGGTCTTGACTGATGTCTCGGGGTACACTATCGTGTTAATAGTGGGAGCAAAATCCTCACTGTAGAGCACATCTGGATTAATGAGATACCAATGAGGATGGATCTCATTAAGAGTGAGTTGAATCTGTTTTCGAGTGACATAAGCAAGACTGTGTTGGCAAGGAATGCCCATTATTCTCGAAATGCACTGGTTCCAATCATGTCTCACACCATCTCCTCCACATTTCGCCTGAGAGACCGATCGTTCGAAATTCACCAGCTCCATGGCCTTGTGAGAAATCTTTTGGTTGATTAGAGACTCCTCGTACCGATCAGACACACTAATGGTCCTTTCCCAGTTTTGGTTGGCAACAATAAACTTGTATCGTGGGAGAATGTTTTTGACTAGTGCTTCAAAAGTGAAGACTGGATCTTCGTCTCGAAGACTGGTGCCTCTCAGAGCTCCAGGAAGAACCCTAACCTCTCCAAAATGTTTGTAGTCGTCGTAATAAGCCGGACAAAGACTTCGTTTGTGTTTTTGAAACCACTTGTCAAAGTCTCTGAACGGATCCACTTCCATTCTGGATAACAAAGCAGGCACATTTCTGACCTGGGCCTTGGACTCAAGACCCATAATGTGCATCCAAACGTCGATAATACGAGGATCTCGTTCTGCCACTCTTGTCAACACTGAAGAGTCCACTTCTTGTCTGTTTCGAATGATTTTAGCGTGTGGAAACAGTAAATGAACTGCGTCGGGTAGTTCACAAGCAGTGACAATGACATTAGGATCGATAATGCCGTTTTCCGTGTAAACCACCTCTTTGAGCCACTGAAGAGTGGTGTAAATGCCTTTATCGTGGCCCAAAAGATGGCCAAAGGCAATAGGGAAATGCTGTCCAGTAGCATCCACGCCTCCAATCTCAATCATAGAGTTCTGTTTGTCAATCATGAGAACCTCAGGGTACACTTTAGCCAATTTGACGCCAATCACGTGACCATAACAGATGAGAGTAGCGTGCAATTTCAGCAAAGGAGACCGACGGGTGAAAATCGAGCTGTACCATTGTCTATTGTTTTTGAAGTGCTCTGCCAGTCTCCAGGTCGAGTTGTTGGATCCGTAGATGGGTTCTGGATTGACTACTGGACCGTCAGGAAGAGAGTCTTCCGAGTTGTATCCTGGATCGTCGTTGTAACCCATAAGGGTGGATAGAGGGCCACCATTGAACAACGAAAGAGTACTTCCTGTATCGTAGTAATCCACCACCTCACGAGGTCGCACCACTGCTGGTTGGTACACCGGAGGTTCAGGGGGACCAGCAGCAGGAAGAGCAGGAGGGCCAGGAGAAGGTCCAGGGCCGGGAGAAGCAGTGTCAGGAGCTCCAGTAGGACCAGGAGAAGGGTCATGTGGAGCAGGAGACACTTCTTGAACTTCAGGAGAACCAGAGGGACCAGGAGAACCAGAGGGACCTGGACTGGGGGAGACATGAGCTGTAGGACCAGGGCTAGGGGAACCGGCAGCACCAGGAGCTCCAGAAAGACTAGGAGAACCCCCTGGAGCACCACCACCAACACCACCACCGGCTTTATAAGCGGCTCCAGACCTCGTGGGAGTGTACTGAGCAGGCCCAGACAGAATCGGATACAATCCTGGAGGAGTATGGTAGTGAAGGGGACTGTGTCGATGTCCAGCAGGAGGGTAAATAGGTCCAGGGCCAGGGCTAGGGCCAGGGGGCATTGGGCCATGAGCAGGTCCATTATAAGGACTATGGTACATGTGTGCAGGTGGATATGGAGGTGCTGGATGCCACGACTGAGGAGGATGGATTTGGTTCCTTGGTGGAGGAGGATTTCTCAGTGGGTGCATCGTTGGCAGAAGATCCACATTCACTCGACTGGAACCTGGACCGTTACCCATATCTGAGTTGATATTGATCGATCCAGGACCAGCTGTTTGGGGGCCAGACCGACCGTGGACTCCACGGACCTGGTTGAAAGGTCGAAACTGGTTCCCTGGAGAATGGTACACTTGTTGAGCTTGCTGAGAGTACCGAGGTGGTGGAATGGGCTGTACTGGTGGAGATACCTGTGGTTGCTGAGGAACCTGTACAGGCTGCTGAACTGGCGACAGAACAGGAGACACGTGATGCTGAGGGGGTCCTGGAGCTGGCTGAGGCTGCTGAACCTGCTGAACCGGCTGAACTCGCTGAGGCTGAAGAGGTTGATGAACACGTGACTGACCCTGCTGAGACTGACCCTGCTGAGACTGAACAGGCTGCTGAACTCCCTCACGCTGAGTCTGTGTACCCTGCTGAGTCTGTGTACCCTGCTGAGGAGACTGAGACTGCTCCACTTGCTCATAAGACTGGGAAACAGTCTTGGCCACACGCATAATCACCTTGCCCTTATGACTTCTCTTTGGAGGAGGACCGTGGTTGTAATAGTTAGGACCACCATACGGCCGTTTGTTGGGAGGGAGATCCCGGTATCCAATCTCCACAATGTCGTCGTCCAGGTTGATGGTCACTCGAGGAGCTCCAGGAGGAGCTGCATAGGGGGTTGGGCGAGGGGGTGCAGCTGGAGCAGGGGCTGAAGAAGCTGAGACATGAACAGGAGGACCTGAAGGACCTGAAGTCACTGGAACAGGAGGACCTGCAACAGAACCAGAAACTGAACCAGAAACAGGAGCTGAAAGTACTGGAGCTGGGGCTGGAGCTGGAGGAGCTGTAGCAGGGTGTACTGCTGAAGGAACTGGAGGAGCTTCTGGCCGAGTAATAGGACCAGAAGGACCAGATGCTGAAGGACCAGATACTTCAGGAGCTCTAGAAGCTGATGGTGCTGCAGGAGCAGGCCCAGGAACTGGAACTGGACCTGCCTCAACCATAGGCTCAACCATAGGTTCATCAGGAGGTCCTAAATCGTCAATGGGACCTTCATCCAAAGGTTGAGGGGGTCCAAGGTCTTCAGCAGGAGGTACTTCAGCCAAAGGAGCCACTCCAGCTGCAGTACCAGCCACCTCAGCCCTAGGCACTGCAACCACCTCAGGCTGTTGTTCAACCACCGCAGGCACCGGCTCTGGCTGTGGTTCTGGCTCTGGCTCTACCACCTGAATAACAGGCTTGAAAGAAGAGCCCAATGGTGGAAGAGACGGAGGCAGAACAGTGAACGATTTGCGGTTCTTCTTCGGTGGTTCAACTGACTCAACTGACTCAGCTTCAGTCTCGGTAGCCTTCTCAGAAGTCACACTCTTCAGTGGAGTCCTGGACTTCGGAGTACTCGCCTCCACCTCAGGAGTAAGCCTCTCGGTCTCCTCTGTAACCTCTCCAACCACCGTCTCCTCTGCTGATTCATCCACCTCCTTCCTTGTCGACACTGGACTCTTTGCAACAGCCACTATTTCCTCGTCAGAGGACCCTGAGTCCCCACCACTCTCCTCCATACCCTCATCCACACCCTCCCTGTCCTCCCCATCCCTAACCCCCTCCACACCCCTACCCTCCTCCGCACCCCTAACCCCACTCTCCTCCACAGCCTGCTCCGCAGACTGTTCTTCCTCCGCCTGTTCCTCCACATCATCCATGTACACCACCTCATCTGGATGCACCAACTGGATATGGGTCATTAGTAGCGAGTTGGCCGACTTTGTCTCCTTGCCCACCTTTCCAGAAACAAACTTTCGCTGACAGTATGGACAAACTGGTTCTGATGGAGGCAGTGAAGTAGCAATGTCTGATTCAGATTTGACTGGAACGTCCTCGTCAGCGTCCTCCATTGCAACGTCCTCCGATATAACGTCCTCCTGTTGCTCCCCACTCTCCCCAACCTTCCTAGCCTCCTCCCTAGTCTCCACTTCCTTCTCCTTCTCCTTCCCTCCCACCACCTCCTGTTCCCCCTCTCCCTCCTCTCCCTCCTCCTCAACAATCTGCAGCATCAAGTTCCTACACCGCATTCTCATCTCGTAGGCCTGCTTACCACTTGTCAATCCTGCTGCTCGAATCTCATCTCGAATCAAATCTCTTCGAAGCTGATGAATGATATGTAGGCGATCATTGAATGTCGGATCAGAGGAGCACAATCTCTTGAGTTTGGCAAGATAGTTGAGCTTTCGAGGTTTATTCTCACGAGCCTTCAAATCCACATCCAAGTACTTTTCCCCAAGTCTCTTGATAGCTTCCATGTGTTCTGCAGTGGATGGAAAGGTGGGAGCAGGAGAAGGAGCGGGAGCGGGAGCTGGAGGAGGAGCAGGAGCAGGTCCAGAAACAGGTCCAGAAGCATCTGCTAACTCAGCAGAAACAGGAGATTCCTCTGGGGCCTTTTCTGGACCATTTGAAGACGGTTCTGGAGCTGTAGGGGGCGATTCCAAAGCTGTAGGGGGCGCTTTAGACGACTTTTCCTTCTTAGGAGAAGGAACAACTTCAGAAGGAGCTTCAGAAGGAGCTTCAGACGATGTAGCAGCCTTCAAAGCCCTAGAACGACGTCTAGAAGAAGCCTTTTCAGGTTCTAGATCACGTGTTTGGTCACGTGCCTCAGTGGCCGGCGACTCAACCGGAATAGGATGCTTCCGAGGTCTACCTCTCTTGCGACGTACCGGTACTTCAGGTGTCTCACTTGGTGCAGCTTCTGCAGAACCAAGAGAAGTCGCTTTGGAAGCCTCTTCTGTCCCACTCAACTCACTGAGCTGTTGAGCTGTAATCGACTTTCGACTGGAAACACGTGATTTCGTCGGCGAAACCGGTTTGGAAACACGTGATTTTTTCGGCGACAGCGAGCTGGAATCACGTGATTTTTTCGGCGACAGCGAGCTGGAATCACGTGTTTTCGCTCCACGTGATTTTCTCGGTGACTTGAGCGAGTCACGTGTTTTCTTAGCCACACCAACAGGCACATCCTCCTCTGGCTCCTCCTCAGCCTTTTCCTTTTCCTTCAAATCCTTCTTTTTAGCCCTCTTCTCCTCCTTCAAAGGGTCCCCCCTTAGTTCTGCCTTCCCCTTACCCTCCTCCTCCAAATACCCCTCCAACTTATGGTTATGAGGAATGACATTGTCCGTGTCATAGTCCAACCAAGACAGAGCATTCTGGACCTGATCTGAGGGCTCGGAAAACACAGAAACCCGGTACTTGCACTTTTTGCGGGAACACCGCATCACCACATGCTCCAAATCGTCCTTTTTGCGAGCTCGACAGGGGATAAACGCGTAGTTGTGAGCCTTGGCAAACTGGTTGAGAGCGTCATGAAGCTGGGGGAAGGGGACTCCGGAGGTCACGTGATCAATCTTCGGCGGATGCGGCGCACTTTCCCGCACCTCCGTCTCGTACGCACTGAAATCCACCATGTGTGTTAGTAGTGGGAAGTGTGGTTGTAGTTATGTTGTATAGTTATGTTGTAGGTTGTGGAGATGTTTCTTGGAGGTGAAATATAGAGTTTGGGGGGGGAGGGAGAGGTGCGGTTTTGAAGGGGTTGTAGTGGGCGGAAACGGCTGAAATTCTGGCAGCTGGGTAATACGGACCTGTTCTTTGTCTTGACCAAGTTTGGGCCACTTCTATCGACTATTTCATCTTCTACACACCACCTCCAGTCCTGCACCCCACCATATTGGGCAAGTGCAATACATGCAGTCTTTTTTTTTCCACACCAAAATAATTTCTCGAAAGTGGAGTTTGGGGGAATAAAATGGGTGTTAATGGAAGGGTTGATTAGTCAGCGGGGGAGGAAAGCGATTTGAACAGTTGGTTTTCGTTTTTTCAGCATTTTTGAGAAATTTGGGGAGTTTTGGGGGAGTGGTCTTGGGAAGTCTTATGAGGGTGGATATATGGGTGCTGATTAAGGAGTCTAAGAAGTGAAGAAGTGGAAAATGTGGAAAAGTGGAAAATGAGGGATTAAGAGGTGGAAAATGAGTCTGACGGGACAATTGAGCCCTGCTGAAACGGTTTCAGCTCTTTTTGGGCCACATATCCCGTTTTTGGACGACTTTGACAGGATCTATGGAGTCCCTCAGGGGTGAGAATAAGGTCAAGTAAATGTCAAGTAAAGCGGGAGGTGGGTGGGATATTTGGTGGAGGTTGAGAGGTTGAATAATGACAAATGTACAAACGTTCCTCTACAAAATTGATCACCTCGGTTCAGAATCTCGAATGAACTACCTCCCATCTCTCTACCACCCCTGGAACCCCGAAAATGAACCCCCAGCGGACTTTTTTCTTCAACTAATCTCCAAGTAAAGTGAAGCGTATTGTAATTGGAAGGTAAAAGAAGTATTAATGAAGTGAAAGATCATTTGGGAAGCTAAAAGATGTATCCAGTCACTCACAGGCTTCTAATTGATCTAGAAAGTAGTCATATAGTAGGTCATATGAGTCTATACAGTCCTCCTTCTCTTCAATGGACACCTCATATTGCCCTCATACCATGTTTTTATCACCACCAAGGTACTCAGTGTATTCTCCACTCCTTCAAAAATCCACATTCCACACTTCCCTTCTCTCTCTCATATTATCTCCCCCTATTTTCTTTTCTTCTGTCTTCCTTGTTCTCTTTTTTCCACACGTCCCGTTTTGGCCCAACCTAATCTTGCGTATATCGCTGCAGCTAACCTAGATAAGCAGTGTTGAGACAGATGAGGAGGGTGACGGAAAAGACGCGGTGTGATAGGGTTGGGGTAGTGGGTCACGTGACGTATACTGACAGTCGGTTTTTGGTCGTTTTTTCATTTTTTTCTGACAAAAATGAGGTAGATACTGAGGTGAGGAAGGTGAGTGTTGGAGTGCTGCATTGGACTCGTCAGTAGATGCATTGGGGACATCATAATGTTCACAGAAGTACACGAAAAAGAAGGAATTTTGCGGAATAAAAACTTGTCTGAGCTTTATCATGGTCAATTGAGTATTTGGGGTCTTTTTCGTGTCTCAATTGGGTTATTATTAGCTGATATAGTGGACACTTCTTTTCCCCATTATGCTAGGTATTAGACCCTAAGAGTAGAAAGGAAGGTCCCAACATTTCAAAGTCCTTAGAGTGTGTTCTGTTAAGGTGGACTGCTCTGAGTGAAGCCATTAGAACTAAGAGTGGACACTTCTAAAGGCATCTGACATGATTTCTAACACATCCTAGAAACGCAGTAAAAGTCATTACACGGCTATGGGGCTGTAGGAACTTGCGATTGAACCAAATTGTAGCGTTTTTTTCTTCCATATACATCCAATATCCTGGACTTCTAACACTCCTATCTTTCTTCTACAAGTATATTAGTCTCTCTTCACTTTAAAGACTTCAGTATGTTTTTGTTAAGGATGACCCTCATACCCTTCACACTTGCACACTTCTGAAGGTGTCTAATACACCCATCGTGACACCAGAATAGTCCATAAAAAGTCGTCAACAAAAGGACTATCATCGTTTCACATTTTTCTCTTCTAAATTCTCACATTATCTTCTATAACTGACAGGCCTAAGTTTCCATCTTTAGTCTCCCCTTCTTCACTCTAAGGGTACTGTACCTGTAGTCTTAAGGTGAATCAACCGAACAATGTCTTCACTCTAAACACCATAAGAACGTGACATTGACAGTTTCATGGAGACACTATAACACTCTCAAAAATGGCCAAAACACCCCTTACCCTTGCCTAACCTCCCCTAACCCTCATATCACCCCCTAACTCTTCAAATCACGTTCCACTCGCCACCCATCGCCACCCATCGCCCCATCTCTCGCCACCAGCTTACAAATCCACTTTCACTTTTAGTTAAGTTCATATCGCCACTTCTCCACCATGCAGTGTCGTTTCACTTTAGCTTTGGAAGACTACTGCAACAGGCAACAGGGTCCTACTAACGACGTAATCCAAGCTCTAAATCACTAAACTAACGCCACCACCGTATTCCCCAGGGTCAAATTACCCTAACTCCGACTTCTTTCCTCTCTATTCGCCACCGCCACCGAGTACCACACCAAAACATCCCATAACTAAACCCAACCAATATACTTAGATCTATACATAGAATATTCTACAGTCAGGGGTAGAAGTTCACTCAACAGGACAAATATCCACAAAAAACGAGTAAAAACAAGTGAACCTCGCTAGTCACACCCCACCCACCAATATCCCACCTTTCAACCACTTTTTTATCACTTTCGCTCTCCCCCCCTCCTGCTGACTAATCATCTCCCAACCTTGATCCATCCTACTAATACATACGTTTCCATCCATATAGTCATCCCTCAACACCGCACAAATCTCTGGAATAATGACATTAGTGACGGTCGACGTGGGTGAGAGGAGGCAGATCGCCGAGTCCGAGTCACGTGACCTATCACGTGACCAGATCCTCTCTTCTTTGAACACCTGCCTACAACACATTTCTCCAACCCCCCACAACAGACTCATTGCTCGAACTTATCCATACACCGAGTCGTTACCTTACCCTGTGGAATCACGTGAGGACCAGCTGAATCATCTGAGTCACGTGATTTCCAAGCTCTACGCCGCCATTTCTGCCGATGATCTCTCCCCCGGTGGAGGTTCTGTTACTGCTGCTTCCATCTGTCATTGGACACGTGAGTTGAAATCGTGGATTCGTCTCAAGTTTGATTTGCCTCTTGGCGCTCGACTTGCTCTGATTCGGGTCTATTACGATTTATCGCTTGCCACGGTGGTTTCAGCCGCTTCTAATACGGTTATTCCTGGAGGAGATGATGTTCCGTTTGACAAGTTTGTTAGCATGTTTTGTCTGCTTGCACGGGAACATGTTTTGCTGTTGAAGGAGGGTTTGAAGTTGGACTACCAGCCGCTTTATAAACTGTTGAAGTATGCGTTTTTGCCTGCTCCTCCGTTTGTCGAGCCTAGTCAGCAGGATAAAAGTGCGTTGGTGAGGTTGGTTCAGAGTGCGAGGGTGTTTTTTGATGAGGGGTGTGTGGATGAAGTGATGGAGGATTTGTTGCCTAGTGTGAGTACAGCACAAGCAATGAGCGTAGCGAATTGCTTGTACATCGACCAAGTAGTCTAGCGAACTGCTTGTCGAATTCAAGTATCATGCTTGAGTTAACAAAGATAGCTCTTCGAGCTATCTCAATTGAAGTGTCTACGACACGTCACGATCCGACTGAACTCCAGTCAGTGAATGGCTTGTTGTGGGTGCTTTGGTCTGAAGCCATACAGTGGATGGTGTCTTGAGCTGACAGTGTCTGAGAGTCGAGCAGAGATGAGGGTGGTCTACGAGTGGAGATGGGCTCTATCTGATGTTCCATACGTGGTTGTACAGGGCTATCTAGGTGGTGAAGTGCACTCACTGGTGGAGTGTTCATTGAACGGTACTGTATCTTTGGTTGAATACTGGTTGGGTGGTGTTATATCATTTGATGGCGTTGTCACTTGATGATGCTGCCCAATTGAATGGCACTTTCTCTATCGTTCAGTATCCATTGGACGGTACTCACTCAATGGGCTGGTACTCACTGAACAGAGCCATATCATTGAGCAGTACTCTCTTATGGATACTGTCTCAATGAGTCAATGCTTCCACTGTGCTCTCTCAGCTCTAGACCGTCCTGGTTCATGCTGTATCCAAAGCTGAACCACTGACTCTATTCAACCAGACAGTCTCTGCTATGGCAGTCTGGCCTGGTCTGTCTGACTCTATTACAACCTGAGTGGTCTGTTTGGTACAGTGACTCTGTCTGGTCCTCTGTCTGATTCTATGACTATCTGATACTGCTCAGATCAGTTGTCTGACTGTCTGTCTTGACTACTCTGTCTAGGTGGTCTGTTTGCCTGGCTCTATCTAGTTGGTCTGCCTGATGTCATAGCTCTCTGCTACGGCTCAGTTCTGACTGTATCTATGATACCTACCTGAACCTATGACTACCTGATCCAGTCCAGAACAGTCTGACAACTCTCTAGGGTGTCTGTCTGAAGCAATGACCACTCGTTGGATGGACTCACTCTTACACCACTGTCTTGGTATAGCTGCTATCAAGTCATCTCAGCAGAAGTCTCAGCTGCAGTATTGGTTGAAGGGTACCATACAGGCCAACAGTGTTGACTCAGACTGTCAGTTCAGACTTACAGACGAAGACTGTCAGTTCAGACTTACAGACGAAGACTGTCAGTTCAGACTTACAGACGAAGACTACTCGCTCTACTCGTAGTATTCGCTCGTAGTTTTTGCTCAGACTACTCTCTCACATTCGCTCCGCTCATGTTCGTTCGTTTAGTCCTCGCTAACCCAGTTCTCCCCCCTCTCCTCCCAACAATCCCACCCAGTCATCTCCCTTCTCATGTACTTTACTCCTCCCTCATGCAACCCTCAGACCTACCTCCCCTCCCTCTTCCATCTCTGGAAGACCCTCCGAGTCTCAAAGCACTTTGACTTTCAAATGTTGGATTACATGTCTCGATTGGCGTCTGACGGACTACAGAACGATCACGTGATCTGGCACGGTAGTGGACGATACGGCATTTTCAACGAGGAGCAGATGAATTTCCTCTTCTCGGTCATTCTCTCTTTATCTGGAGTCACGGTCGTCAGTTGTCCTGAGCCTTACCATGTCAACAATGAGACACGACGAATCGATCATGTGGAAGTCAGAAAGGCCAAACCCAGTCGAGCTGCTGCCAGATTGATTATTAGTTGTCTAGGAGGCAAAAACGAGTCTGAAACACCCTCCAACGACGTCCTAGACACTCTCCTGACTCTCATCACTTCCCTGGAGTCCTTCTTCCACCCTTCCAACCAGGGTAAATGGTCCAAGGGACTGTTTGAACTCATCAATCTGCTTGTTGAGTACTTTCTGCTACGATGGAACCAGGAGCAGGAAGGCCAGGTCTTCTCCGTGGACCCTTCTCGGTTTCTAGCCCCCGAAACGAAACGCAAGTTTGTCCACGTGCTCAAAAACGTCGTCTTTTTCGGCATCTACTCCAAAAACAGACTGCTGTCTAGAATGGCCATCAACTGTTTGCAGGGGTTGGCGTTCCTGGAACCTCACGTGATCATTCCCCAGTTTCTAAAGGAGGCGTATCCGTCTCTTCAGGGACTGGTAGAGACCCATAGAACTCTGACTACTCTGCAGACTTTGGTAGCTCTCGTGAGAATCATCAGTCAACAACCTCGGTACAGAATCCACGTGACTACTCTTTTGTCCCTGGCTCTACCGGGTATCGACGCTAATGACGTTGATAAGACCTTCCAAGCACTGTCTGTTATTCATGTTGCTGCTTTGAATGTTCCTTTTAGAGAAGTTGACTCTGGAGAGAATGAACAGAAGTACGATCTGGACGCCTACCATCCAGCTTCAGACCCGGCCTTTTACATTACTAGAGACGTGGAGATGCTGGAAGAAACTGGCCAACTTCCAGAGTTGCCTTCAGGTCTTTGCAACGATATCTGCGTTGCCACTACCCAGGGGTTCCCTCTACTGGTAGATACTCTGTTTGAAAGACTGTTCAATCTGCTGGAAAACTTGCCAGATGTGTCACGTGCTTCCAAGGAGAGAGACTTTCCAGAAGCCCAAGTCGTGTCTATCCTGACACCCATGCTCATGGCAGTTTTAGGAGGAGTGTCCAAGGACATGTTTGAGAAATGCTGTGCGAGAATGGCAGACTTTATTTCCGGTCACGTGATCCACACCGCCACGGACGCCATTGCCAATATGAGTGGAGCTATGGTTAGGGTTGATTCTTCCGTCGCTTGCAAGCATCTTCTTCCTGTTGTTTTCCACGGCATTAAAACACAGATTATGAGCAATGGAGCCGGTAGTACTCGTCACGTGAGTTCCGAGATTCTTCCACGTGACCGAGCTCTTATTTGGCACCTTTCCGTCCTCAATCTCTGCGTTGCTCATGCCAACAAGACTCTTATGGAGTACCAAGATGAGCTTCTTGAGTTGACTTCGTTCCTCAGAGAAAAGTGCCGAGGAAACATCATTTTCCACTCGGCCAATACTGTGCATCATATTCTCATGTCGTTGACGAACCTAGCAGTGGTGGATTGCAGTCCTGGGATTGATCACGTGACTCAATGGGGTCAGAGAGTTGATCCCAAGCAACTTGTGATCAAGTGGTACGTTCCTGGCGAAACAGAGGTTGGATACGCTGTCAAATTGTTTGATGAGCAGGTGGGACTGAGTCTGGAGGCTTTGAATGGGGTCATCGCGAAATTGAACGGAGGAGACTCGACGAACGGAAGTGGTAATAATGGAGATGGAGTGACGGAGTTGTCGGACTTTATTACTCGTCACGTGACTTATCTACGGACTTCTCTGGCAGGTATTTCCGTCTTGTTTGACCCCTGCTATGATTTGGCTTATTCAGCAGCTGATTCCGCCGATTCCGTTTCAGACGATGGAATGTCAGAGTCCTCCGACGTGGATGCTGACTCAGCAGAGCCTGGCGATATCGAGTTTGAGCAGGAGCCGATTTGCGACGACGCCGATATGTTTGGTGATTTTGTCGAGCTCAAAAAGCTGAGAGAGTACCCCTCTGGATATTTCTTCAGTAAGCAGAATGAGCAGAGTGCGAGGTTACTTGATAAGGACGGTGACAAGGCGGAGTCTCAAGATGTGACTATGGATGGATCTAGTGTTGGAACCTTTTTTGACACTACTTATGTTCATTTGCATAAACTGCGTCTTTCTATCGGTCATGTTTTGCACAATTTGCACAACTCGTTGTTGACCCATCGACCGACCGATATTTCCTCCTTCAAGGCTCTTCTTTTCGCTCTAAAAGTGTACCTTTCCGATGTGGGTATTGAGAAAACGTCCAAGTCTGTCATTATCCAAATTGCAGCTTACTCCTATGAAGTTCGGAAATGCAACACTCTTGGTCTGCGAAAAGATTACCCTCGAGCTGTTTTGATTCGTCGGGCTCTGGCTCACCATCATGAACGGCTTTTGCACAAGTTTGGAGCCCGTCATATGACTCCATTTGAGAAACTGTTGTTGATGGATATTCTCAAATCGTGTCTATCCATCTACCCTGACATTCGACGGAATGCTCAGTCTTGTCTTGAGAGTGGTATCAAGACGATTATGAAGTGCAGACCTCTGATTCTGCCCTTCATTCTACGGTCATGTGATGAAGCCATTACTCAGCAGCAATGGGAGAAGGCGATTTCGGCCTGTCTGGTTCTTGAAATGAGTGTCATGAACACTTGTCTCAAGAGAAACATTCGTCATGTGCCTCTTTTCATACAGGTTATGACTAAAGCTCTGGAGGCGGATTCTCTCATGTTGAACAGACAAGCCCAGAGTCTGCTTATGACTCTGTTGAACGACGGATTCAGACTTCCCAGCAGTTACTTCAAGTTTGACGATTCTCACGTCAAGCAAATTGCTCCTGCTGAATCTTCCATGGAAGAAGTGGACGCCAAGATTGCCAAGATGCGGTCTGAAAAGGCCGTCAAGCGGGAAGAGGCTGTGAGTGTGACTTGGTCGGTGGATGAGCTCATGAACAAGATCCAGGGTTCGTCAGGAAACTGGAAGGTGGTTCTATTGTGTTGTTCCATTCAAGTTTCGCTGAATCGAAGTTTTGAAATGAAGACTTCTCGAGAAACATGGTCTGTGATCGCCAAGGGACTTACCAACCAACATCCCATGGTTGCTCAGATGTATTATTCGTCTTTTGAGGGTTTGATTGGCAAGGTGTTGACTCTGGCAGTGAATGGGTATGAGATGAGTCATGTGACTTCAGATGAGGTCTCAAAGGCGGGGTACAAGCTTGTGAAGACCGGTGAGGACTTTGGCGATCGTTTGGTGACGATTCTGCGACAGAGACAAGAGACTGGATGGATGTTGGATGTTCCCTGTGCTTACGGGTGGCTTCTTTGGCCCAAGAAGCTGGAAGTGATTGATTTGGAGGAGGAGGGTTCTGGAGGACATAGAGATGGTGCTCCATTTACATTGTCTGAACATGATAGGCAGGCTATGTCCGTCTTTTCGGAGATTATTACTCTGGAAAAGATTGGAAAGTTAATTCATGACAATACAAACGATGCCGACGACGAATCCGACTTTTCCGTCGAGTCTTGTGGGTTTGTTGCGTCGTTGTTGAGACTCTATCAGCTGAATCTCGTTTCTTGGACTATTGAAGACTTGTTGAAACTCGTTTTGGACTCCTTTGATCCCTCTGATAAACAGTCTCATCGAACTTTGACCGAGTACTTTGGAGGATGTCTTCTCAGTTTGAAGTTTTTGCCCTCAAAGGAAACACGTGACTTGGTCAACAGTACCATCCTGGACACCTTCACATCTGTTGTTAAAACCCACTTGACTCCCGAAAACGTCAAGTACTGGTGGGCTCTTGTTTCCTGGACGACTCATCAGATTGATCCTCGACTCTGGGCTCCTATTGCCGATTACATTGGCCAATTCACGATTGATGAGTCTTCCCATATGGCCTTTAAACAGGTGGCCAAACTGGAGTTCTTCCGAAGAGTCGTTTATTACTCGGAATGGCACTTTGATACTGACGTTCAACTGGGTCAATTATGGAGTCACGTGGCCCATGAGTACTCCAACGTCAGAGCTGCTCTAGCCGTCACTTTAGGCGAGTTGTACCGAGTTCAATACGAGGAGACTGATGAATTCAAGAGTGTTGGAGACTTTCTGACTAAAAACTCCTCAGCTAACGATTCAGGGCTAGGTCTAGGAGTGTATACTCTTCCTGAACGGCTCAAACTACCTCTGGTCAACTGTATGTCGTTGATTACTTCGTCTGATATCAACGATAAGACGGTCACCAACACCGCCAAGACTCTGGTGGCGTTCATTATGCGTCGTTTGTCGTCTTCTTCAGGAAGAGACTTGGTGCCGCTTATTAAACAGCTTCTCGAGTGTCTCATGAGCATGTGTCTTGTTCGAGATGATCCTGAACTACTCATTGAAGCATCTGCTACAGTTGTATCTCTTGGAGATGTTGCTTTGGAGTCTTGTCAAATGGACGACGTCGTTTCAGCCGTGGAATCCATTGTTTCTTCTGCTTCTCATCGAAAACAGAAACTCGCGCTGGTTCAATTCCTACAAGTGTTCTTTTTCAGACACCAATTCGTCATGACCCAACTGCACAGATCACGTGTTCTGGCTACAGTCACCGAACTGATGCACGATAAAGAGGTGGAGATTCGTTCGGCAGCTGCAAAGGCCCTGTCGGGTATTTTGCGGTGTCTCCCTGAGAAGGAGAGAGACTCTCAGGTGGAACATTTGCACGTGACCTTTAGAGAACTGCTGGTGAAGAACCCGGCAAAGAGAATCAAGGCTGTTTCGAGAGAGGACAAGGCGTCACGTGACCAGCTCGCAGCTACCCGGCATACTGCTGTTCTTGGCCTAGGAACCATCATCAATGCCTTCCCCTATGTCTCTCCACCTCCCGATTGGGCTCCTGAGATCCTGGTTACCCTCGCTACCAAAGCAGGATCGGACTCCGAGTTTGTAGGAAGGTCAGTGAAGGAGATTCTCGGCGATTTCAAAAAGACCCGCCAGGATACTTGGCATATTGATTCGAAAAAGTTCACTGAAGATCAGCTGGCGGATTTGGAGGGAGTGCTATGGAAGCCTTACTTTGTTTGAGCGGAGGGCGAGTGGAGAAAAGAGGAGGAAAAGAGTGTATTATCAGTTAGATTTGGAATGCATTATGGTAAGATGAGTAGCAGTACAAGTATCAACACAGGTAGGTAGTGTAGGTGGTGTAGAAAAGAGAATGAATTTTTCTTGTAGGAGCTCTATTTTGAACATTGAAACAGGAAATAGAAGATACTGGTTATCAGTCAAAACATGGGTGACATAACATAGAGAGCATCTAACTTACTGTATATTGTTCAATTCAAAGGTTACTCGTACACTGTGAAATTACTTTATACTCATTTGAATGACAATGAAAGAAAGGAATATCATATTCCATGTATGCGTAAGAGATAGATTACTGGACAAGTAGTGAATTACGACTTGCAATATGCTCACCACGTGACCAAAGAAAAGTTCTTCAAGAAGTTCTATTAGTCGTTATAAGGGTTTCTTCAGACTCTTCGGAAGTCAAGTATGTACAATTGAAGTGCAATGTTCTTTACAATGTTGGAGGTCTAGGTTACGTATAGGTTCTGTAACTCTGCCAAAAGTTGCTATGGAGCTACATAAAATAGACAGCTGGATCCAGGAGGTCAGTGCGGTCATTTTGATACTATGGAAAAGTCATTTTGGTGTAAATTGTCTAGTTTGAAGCTGTGTTCTGTTACTGCATCCTCTTCTTCCTTGGAGTTGTCCCAATTACTTATGGATTAGTTGAAGAAAAAGTCCGCTGGGGGTTCAAAAACGGGGTTCCTGATGTCGTAGAATGATAAAAGATATATCAAAATGGAGCTGAAAGCCCTTAGAGTCGATTGAGCTAATAATAATATAGGCATGCCTCACAATTATTCCAAATATTTGGGGCTTCGTGCAATCAAGGGAGGTTATACTACTTAGGTTTAGTTGAGGCTAAGTTCGATGGGTCAGAGATGAAGTGTAACATGAACAACCGTTAATCATATCACGTGATTCATTTTAGTAGAATACCTCGTATCACGTGACTTCCAGATGACTCCAGTTATCGTAGTTATCGTGCTTCTTGCAAGTCAACCCTGTAGGGGAGTGGAGAAGGACAGAATTGTGACACATTGATTAGACCAAAATGCTCAAGAGCAGTACCATTGGAATCTCCAAAGCAAGGGGATCATTTTAGTACCGCTAGCATCGAAATCGGACTTCTACCACCCTCCATATACCTCTTGCTGATATTATACCCTCTACTCTCAGGGCTAGGGTTGTGGGGGCGTAGACAGGTGCCAGACCGTTTTTGCAGTTGGGGGTGGCAGACTTATAAGATGCAACTACCGGTACGGGTACTTGTACAAGAGAGTTCAAAGGAGCTCAAAATAGAGGTATTGACTGTTAAGAAAATTGTCACGTGACTGAAAACAAGTAGAAAAGTACAATACTTGTTTTCTCGTCTTGTCTTTTCTTCTCTTTTCACAGGAATGAGACATTTGCCATGGACATTAGGACCCTCTGTCTTGCTTTATTTATTTCACTTAACACTCCAAGGTCCTGTTTGAAGAGATACTATACCGGTATGTACTCAAGACAATACTCCATGTTAAGGTGCTCTTTGATGGGATTAGGTATACTTAGACCACTATCACATGATGAATAGGTCATAGCATAACATAAAGTGCGGTAATGATACGTCACTCAATAACATAACATAGACCACACCTCGTATAGTGGTTTCCGTCGTATTTCGTAAATGGCATCTCAGGTGCAGTTGTCATGCATTAGTTCCGGATGCGGCGACATTACATGTCATTTGTGTTACATAGAATACAGGTTCGGGTATTTGTAGATATCAAGTAGATTTGAGAAGAGTTCTTTCATTATGATTAAGATGGTGTCTTGATGATGTACCACTTATGGTAATGTTAAGCTGAGGTGCTCAACTGAACGCACAAAGAGTACCTCAAGAGGTCTCAAAAGTGTCTCAATTGTGACTAATACGATCATCAATGCTATGGTATGACTTCATAGCTACTTTTTTTCATTTTAATGACGTCATTGCACCCTATAAAGTACCTCTTTTACCACTGTTCTATGCTATCTTGAAGGTTGGAGCTCGTTAAGATAGAATGAGGGTTAAGGTAGAAACTGTAGCTTAAAGAAATGATTATAGTAAACTGGAAGTACCAGTAGTGGATAGAGAGAATTAGTAAAAGATGGACTAATCACTCAAGAGACGAAAAAAAGCAATCTCTTAGTCTAAACAGCTGCAATTGACGTTTAGGAATCATTTCTTACTCATATATCCCCATTTTCGACTTTCATTTGGACTCTACCATACTCAAGTCTATGTTCCATCACTATATGCTATGTTCCAGTAATATATGATATTTCATTCATTCCCACCCATTAATCCATGTCATACGATACCCCATCAATTCCCCCGTTGTTCCTTCCCTCTCCCCTCATTAACCGGGCTACACAATGCAGTTAATAGCCGTGGTAAGGGTTCTATTCTATGCCAGTAAGAATATATAACGGGGTCCAAACCTCTCCAAATGAATCATCAACACATTATCCGTTAATCACCGTTCACCACCACCACCACAATGCAGCTCAAAACCCTTGCCCTCGTTTCTCTCTTTTCTCTGGTTGCCGCCCAACAGGCTGCTCCTACTCCTGCCACCACCATGGCCTTTTCTGCCGCCGATACCGCCGAAAACCCCGAGGATATTCACGCTCTGCTCAAGAAAAAGTGTCCCGACGAAAAGTGCCACAAACCCAAGCACATTACCGTTACCAAGAACATCACCAAGGTCCAGTCCAAGACCATCACCAAGACCATTCATTGCTAGAGAGAGAGAGTATTTATAGATTCAATGTGCTGATAAAGAAAACAAGTATTAACGAGTGTTGTAGAATGAAGAAATTGTAGCAAAACTTCTAAGATTGAGTCTCATGTTCAGAAGATGAAGTTCAAGTTCTGTAGGGCTGTAAATGGAGTGTTGTAGATGCATACTAATGAGAAGAGTAATTGAGACATAATATAACGGAAAAGAACCAATAAAAGAGTTAATATCATTTGAGAGTCCTGGGAGTATCATCTTATGTACATTTCAATATATGTTCATACTGTTCATGCTCATCTTGGGTTGTAGCTTAAAGTGATGGTTCTGAAGAATCATTAAAGGGCCAATGAATGAAGCACTAGAGCACTATAAATGATACATTAGACCACTTAGTACAGTATATACGTATGATGCTTGCTTGGGTAAAGTCTTTAAGATCATTTGACAGGTTAGTAACCCATATAGTTGTGTTGAGTGAAGTCTACTTACAGGAAGCCAAGCACTCCGTTGTAGAGACCAATACTTCTGCTAGAGAGACAAGGAGCTGATGATTAGATGGAATTCAGCTCACTGAATCTATATATATACTTCTAATTGCTCCTGGACCAATATTGAGTGTTTTAGAGGGGGGTTAGACTCGTTCAATACTATGGAGTGCCTAAACTGAGCTATTAGCAGCAAGTATTGCTCCAGAAGACTGAGGTAGTCCATAGAGTGTTAAATGAATCTTCTAAAAAGGTCCCCATCTAGTTTTTAAGTGTTATTATGGTTATAAATGGCTTTTTTAGGCTGACACAATAGACCTCTAGAGGTTGAGTGTAGAGTCATGACAGACAGAAGACTCTCATGGAACAAAAAGTATATAGACATTCTGAGAGTCACCAAAGTACCATATATAGCCTATTCTGACATCAATAGCCAGCTTTGTATCCCTCTTCACCATGTCTACAAAGTGCAAAAGTCTCATTGAAGAGGTGATGCGAGGGCACTATGAGAAGAAATGTTGGAGTGTGAAATGGTCACGTGACATTGAGTATCTGCAACATTACTATTCAAGACTTAAGGCTGTTATATTCGTACTGTACTCGTACATTTTAGTCTCTCGACTACTGTAATGAGATTGACCATTGCCAAACTGATATCAGCAGATGTACCTATCTATACTGCACTACTTCTCATTCCTAAACCAGATCCTTTTGGCAGTTTTTAGAGTACTATACTTATAATTCGCGGCTCTCAATAGTACAGTAATCGGTCTGTTTATCCACAGTGCCCCTGCTGTAGTTATTTTCCTTCCTTATACATCAATTGCTTATAGCTTCACATTGTAAGGGTGACCTTTAAGTTGAGTGTCTACAGTGACAACCAGTGTTAAGCGCCTTCTTTTTAATTGTAGTTGACCACTCCAAACACTCCAAGCTTGCAGTCATTAGGACGATATTGACACCTTTTATAAAAAGAAAACCGTAGAAATGAGATATTAGGAAGCAGAATCCGGGTTTCAACAATTGGACCAAAGTCTAGTCGTTCTTTATACTGAAGATTTCGAGATAATTGGGGTTCTAGTTGAGGTGTAAGTTGTGGTGACCTTCTCAACCATTCCACGTTAAGTGCATGACTTGGTAGAACACCACAAGAAGACGTCAGAACAACTATACAACGCCAATTCGACAATAGATATCCCCTCTTTTCCTTCTTTTTCACGTCACTTCTTTTTTTCTCTCTTTTGCCCCAAAAATATCACCACACTCCCCCTCTCCCCCTCTCCCCCTCTCAGCCCCAACCTTCTCCTTGTGATACACCTTGGGGCTGGTAAGGGAGAAGAAGCGGATGAAAGGAGAAGATGAAGGAAAGAGTGTGGGGGATGAATGGGGTATATATAGGGAGGGTGTTTCTCAGCTGAGGTACACACAACACAGACACAAACACACACAGACACAACACAGAAATCTACAATGAACAAAAACACCACCCACCCCCTTTGGACTTCAAAAGACACCCGCTACGTGGCCAAATACGTGGATCGAAATCTGTGGGAGTGTCCTCGGAAATCAGCCTTTGTTTTGTCCACCACCTTCAAGCAGTTTGACTATAGTTTTCTGTTGAAACAGGTCACCTTCTGGCAACATAAGCTTAGACAAGAGGAGTGGGTTAAGAGGAGGTAGCGATGCAAAAAACAACGATATGATGAGTCAGAAGAGAAAGAGAAAGAGGTCATTTCTAAACAGATGACATGGGGCATGATCAGTGGTGTCTTCTGTTGTCTTCTTTCGTCTTTTTTTTTTTTTTTTTTTTTTTTTTT